>JAQQSZ010018527.1:0-10558 GCA_028646595.1 Phalanger gymnotis | reverse complement strand
TGGAGCTTTTTTGCCATTTGAGTTAGTCTATTTTTTAAGGTGTTGTTTTCTTCAGTATATTTTCCATATTTTTTGGGTCTCCTTTAGCAAGTCATTGACTTGTTTTTCATGGTTTTCTCACATCCTTCTCATTTCTCTTCCCAGTTTTTCCCTCTACTTCTCTAACTTGCTTTTCCAAATCCTTTTTGAGTTCTTCCATGGCCTGAGACCAGTTCATGTTTTGCTTTGAGGCTTTTGTTGTAGGCTCTTTGACTTTATTGACTTCTTGCTGTATGTTTTGGTCTTCTTTGTCACCAAAGAAAGATTCCAAGGTCTGAGACTGAATCTGAGTCTGTTTTTGCTGCCTGGCCATATTCCCAGCAAACTTACTTGACCCTTGAGTTTTTCAGCAGAGTATGACTGCCTGTAGTGTAAAGAGTACTTTGTTCTAAGTTTGAGGGGATGCACTGTTGACTTCAGAGCAATTTCTATGCAGCTAGCTCTGCCATACCAGCACTCCTCCTTCCTCAATAACCACCAGCCCGGACCTGAAGAAAATCTTAAGCAGACTCCACACTTCTGCTCTGATCCACCACGCCACTTTATTCCTCCCACCAGTTGGGCCTGGGGCCGGAAGTAACTGCAGCTGTAGTTTTGTAGCTGCACCTCCCCCATGCTTCCCCAGGGGTGGTGACCGAAACTGCAGTCTCTTTTCACTCTGTCCCCAAGAGCTTTTCCCACTAACCTTCTCTGTTGTCTTTGGTGTTTGAGGGTTGAGAAATATGGTAACTGCCATAGCTCACTGATTCAGGGCGCTAGGGCTTGTTCCACCCGGCTCCTGGTCTGGTTGGTCCTGCCGCCTCCAGCGCTGGGCTCCACTCCCCTCCACTCCATGCGCAATAGACCTCATCTAGTGACAATCCAGGCTGTCCTGGGCTGGATCCCTGCTTCCCTCTGCTATTTTGTGGGCTCTGCAGTTCTACAATTTGTTCAGAGATATGTGTTTTTGGAGGGACCTGGCAGGGAGCTCATGCAAGTCCCTGCTTTCCAGCCACCATCTTGGATCCCCCCACCCCATTGACTTAGTCTATTTTTAAGGTGTTGTTTTCTTCAGTATATTTTTCAGTATTTTTGGGGGCTCCTTTAGCAAGCCATTGACTTGTTTTTCATGGTTTTCTTGCATCCTTCTCATTTCTCTTCCCAGTTTTTCCTCTACTTCTCTAACTTGCTTTTCCAAATCCTGTTTGAGCTCTTCCATGGCCTGAGACCAGTTCATGTTTTTCTTGGAGGCATTTTTTATAGGCTCTTTGACTTTGTTGACTTCTTCTGGCTGTGCATTTTGGTCTTTTTTTTTCACCAAAGAAAGATTCCAAAGGCTGAGACTGAATCTGGGTGCGTTTTCACTGCCTGGCCATGTTCCCAGCCAACTTACTTGACCCTTGAGTTTTTCAGCGGGGTATGACTCCTTCTAGAGTAAAGAGTTCTATGTTCCAAGCTTGGGCAGATGTGCTGTTGATGCACACCAGCACTCCTCCTTCCCCAAGAACCCGCAACGCAGACTGGACTTAGATCTTCAGCAGGCTCTTTACTCCTGCTCTGATCTTATTCCTCCCACCAGGTGGGCCTGGGGCCAGAAGCAACTGCAGCTGTAGTTCTGTAACTGCCCCACCTCTGCTGCCCCCAAGGTAGTGGCCGAACCCCAAACTCCTTCTTTCACTCTGTCCCCAGCAGCTTTTCCCACTAACCTTCTCTGTTGTCTTTGTTGTTTGTGGGTGGAGAAGTCTGGTAACTGCTGCAGCTCACCGATTCAGGGCACTAAGGCTTGTTCCACCTGGCTCCTGGTCTGGCTGGTTGGCACCGCCCACGCTGGACTCTGCTCCACTCCCAGCTCCTTGTGCGAAAGACCTAACCCAGCAACCATCCAGGCTATCCTGGGCTGGAGCCATGCTTCTCTTTGCTATTTTGTGGGTTCTGCAGTTCTAGAATTGGTTCAAAGCCAAAACTTCTAAGAACTGTTTTTTGCTGCATCCCATAATTTTGGTATGTTGTCTCATTATTGTCCTTCTCTTAAATGAAGTTATTAATCATTTCTCTGATTTGTTCTTTGGCTCATTCATTCTTTAGAATTACAGTATTTAGTTTCCAATTAATTTTTAGTATATTATGAATATTATTATTATTGTGAATAAATTTCATTGCATCATGATCTGAAAAGGATGCATTGACTATTTCTTCTTATCTGCCCTGGATTGTGAGGTTTTTATGCCCTAGTACATGGTTAATATTTGAGTATGTGCCATGTGCTGATGAGACAAAAGTATATTCCTTTTTATCGCAGTCAGTTTTCTCCAGAGGTCTGTCATGTCTGCCTTTTCTAAAATTCTATTCACCTCCTTGACTTCTTTCCTGTTCATTTTGCAGTTAGATTTATCAAGTTCAGAGACAGGGGGATGTTGAGGTCCCCCACTATTATAGTTTTGTTTTCTATTTCTTCCTGTAACCCCCTTAACTTCTCCTCTAGGAATTTGCTTGTTATACCACTTGGCATATATATATAATAATGATATTGCTTCATTGTGTATGGTGCTTTTTAGCAGGATATGATGTCCTTCCTTATCTCTTTTAATTGGAACTGTCTTTGCTTTTGCTTTGTCTGAGATTAGGATTGCTACTCCTGCTTTTTTTTTTTCATTTTAGCTGAAGCACAATATATTCTACTCCAGCCTTTTACTTTTACCCTGTGTGTATTCCCTTGCTTCAAACATGTTTCTTGTAAACAACATATTGTAGGATTACGATTTTAATCCATACTACTGTCTGCCTCCATTTTAAGGCAGAGTTCATCCCATTCATATTTACAGTTATGATTACAAGCTGTGTCTTTTTCTCCATCCTGTTTCCCCCCACTGTTTATGCTTTTATTTCTCCCTTCTCCCTTCAACTCCTCAAAAAAAGTTTTGCTTTTGACCACTGCCTTCCTCAGTTTACCTTCCCACTTGATTCCCCTTCTTTGTCTTATCTTTTCTTCTTGCTACTTCTTCCCTCCCTTCTGACCACCCCCCTCTTTTCTTTCCCCTTTCCCTCCTACTGCCTGTAGGACAAGTTTGATTTCTATACTTATCAGAGTGTGTTATTCTCTTCTTGAACCAAATCTGATGAGAATAAAACTCATATATTACTCTTCTCCCTCCCTCTTTTCCTCTACTAACATATGTTTTGTGCCTCTTCATGTGATGTAATTTACCCATTTCTACTACCTCCTCACCTCTTCTCCCAGAACCCTCCCTTTACATCTCTAAAGTATATATTTTTATCATTATATCATTTATTTTATACTGACACCCACAGTCTATGTGTATCCCTTTCAATTGTCATAATAACTGTACCATTCTCAAGATTGACATGTATATGTGTATATGCATATGTACATATATATGCATATATATATATATATATGTTCATAAAATAATCCTATGTAAGGATGTAAACAATTTGTCCTTATTGATGAACAAGGTTTGTAGTGGTGGGGCTTTACCCTTGTTTACTTTTTTATGTCTCTCTTGAGTTTTGTATTTTTAGATCAAATTTTCCATTGACCTCTGGGCTTTTCATCAGGAAGGTCTGGAAATCCTTGCCTGAAAAATTATGCTCAATTTTGCTAGGTAGTTAATCCTTCATTGAAGTCCAAGCTCCTTTGCCTTTCAGGACATCATATTTCAATTTCTCCTGCCATTTCATGAAGAAACTGAAAGATCCTGCATGATTCTGACTGTAGTTGCATGATATTTGAATTGTGTCTTTTTGGCTGCTTGCAGTATTTTCTTTTTGAGTTGGTAATCATGAAATTTGGCTAAAATACTTCTTGGAGTTTTCAATTTGGGATCTCTTTCAGGGGGTGATCAGTGGATTCTTTTGATAACTGCTTTTCCCTCTGGTGCTAGGACCTCTAGGCAGTTGTCTGATAATTTCTTCAAAGATACTGTCCAGGCTCTTTTTTCATTGTGGTTTTCTGGTAGACCAATAATTCTTAAATTGTCTCTCCTGGATCTATTTTCTAGGTCAGTTCTTTTTCCAATCAGATATTTCATGTTTTGTTCTATTTTTTTTTAATTCTTTACATTTTGTTTGACTACTTCTTGATGCCTCATAGAGTCATTTGCTTTCACTTGCTCAATTCTAATTTTTAATGAATTGCTGTCTTCATTTTGCTTTTGAGTATTCTTTTCCAATTGGTTGATTTCACCTTTCAGGGTGTCATTTTCTCTAGATTTTGAATCTCCTTAGCCATTTTGCCAATTTTACTTTTTAAATATTTGATCTCATTAATATTTCTTCCATTTTTCTTTTACCTCACTAATTTTGTTTTTAAAATACTCCTTTAGCTCTTCCAGGAATGCTTTTTGGGCTTAAGACCAGTTCACATTCCCTTTTGAGGTATCAGATATGGGTATAGGGTCAATGCTGTCCTGTTTTGCATTGGTATTTTGGTCTTCCCTGTCTTCATAAAAAAATCAATGGTCCTCAGCATTTTTCTTGTTCTTCTTCATATTGGTTAGCTTTGTCCTTGCTTAAGAGTGGATTTCTGCTTTTGGGGTCAGGGAGCTCTGTCCCAGGTTTCTTTTTCTGGGAACTGTGAGCCTAGTTACTGGCTTTATGTGTTACAGCTTCTGGTTTCCTCAGGTGTGGGGAAGGGTCATCTCACTGGTGGAAGTCTCCTCTTTCCCTGGGGCTGCTCTCCGGCGTGGATGGTCTCAGCCATGGAAAGTGCTGGTGTCTGCCACTTCCCCTGGCTGTGCAAAGGCACATCTGGGTTCGTGGTATTGACCCTTGCTGGCTCCTCCCTTCTGGGACTCTGGTATTCCTGCTGTTTGGCTACTGAAGCTCCACTTCTGGCTCCTCTATTCCAGGAGTTTTCCCAATGTATTCTCTGGGTCAAAGAGGGAGGGAGGGATGAGAACCATTTACCAGGCCATTATGACTCCAAGAAGTTCAAGAAGGTGAGTTTCAAACCTTTGAGCTATAAGACTCAGGAGTAAATATTTCAAGCCCACAGGCTTTGCATTTCTGCCCCCCCCCCCTTCCTGCCCTCCTCACTTAGACAGACTACTATCCTGTGCTGAGAGGCTTGGGGATCTCTGCCAGTTTTGGTTGCTCAGCTTTCTCCCAGCCTGGATCACCGGCTGGTTTCCATGGCTGCTTCCACTTTGGAGTGGTCTGGTGCAGCTCTGAAAGCCAGACATTCTCCCAGCCTACAGATTGATCCTGTTGACTATGTGGACTCTCCTGGGCTGGAAATTCACCCCACTCAGTCTATTAGTGGCTTCCAACTCTCTCAAATCTGCTCAGATTTACTTTTTCAGAGGTATCTGAGAGAACTTATGAGAGAGTGCCTGTGAGATGCTGTTTTCACATAGCCATCTTGGCTCCACCCTGTGGCATATATTACTTAAACTAATGGTACAGAAAAATAACCACCATTCATGTCAGCTACTGTTTTCTTATACTTGACCATTTCCCCTGATCCCAAATATGTGTGTTTGCACTAACACAAACACAGGAGATTGACTTCCTGTAATATGCTCAGTATCCTTCTGGGGCAGGGAATGAGGATTAGAAAATCTCATTATTAGCTTCACTGCCTGAATGATATTCCAGCTACTGCTACAGGTTATTTTGAAAAACAATAGCCTTGTTACACGTAATAGCAATGAACCATAAGTATCTGAGAGAATTGTTCCTTTCCACCCCCCAAAAAGACATATTACATCAAAATAATTGAAAAGAACTGTAATGTTTAAATAACCTGTACTTCATTTAAAAGAAATTTCATAAGTTATTTTACAGCACATTTGGTACTCATTACAATCAGTACATGGTCAGATGATGATAGATTTAAAAATAATAATGATCCATATTTATGTTTGGTTGTTACAAAACTAAATATGATCACTTGAAGGAATGGTTTATTATTTTTTTTTTTAGTTTTGATGGAGCCATAATCCCTAATGTTCTGCTGGTGCCTGAAGTTACTGGAGAACCATAAGATACTGAATTGGATCCAAATACTATGAGGATTTGCTTTTAGAAGTTGCCTTTCAGCACATGTTATAGCCTCTTCTTGAATTTGATTACTAGCTTTCTGTCTAGTTTCTATAGTAAATTCATAAATAGACACCTGCTACCAGAATCCAATAACATTCTACCACTCTCCAACAGTAATTCAAAATAGCCTGCTTTCCAAACCAGGGCAGAAAGATTGTACCCTAAACATAATCTGCCTCTTTTCACATCACTGGTTTTTGCTATACAGCCCTTGACTTAGTCTTTTTTTCACTTTTCTGATAATCCCTGACAAAGTATCTTACACGTAGTAAGTACTCAATAAGTTTGTTGCATGAGGGAATGAAAAATTGAATTGTTTTAAATTATATCCTTCCCAAAGGAATTATTTATTCTGATTCAGTGATTAAGGTTAGGTAAGAATTCAAGACCTGGCAAAGACCTTAACTTAAAAAGGGCAATGTCACACACTTCATCTGGGGTCATCTCCAGTTGTTCTGATCTATATCTTGCCATTGGACCTTGATGACTCCAGAGGAAAGAGTGAGGCCGGTGACTTTGCACAGCCCTCTCTCACTTAAATTCAATTCACTTGCAAGTCATGGCATCACCTTCCTGATGTCATTGTCCTCTTTGAGAATGAAGGAAAAACATTTATTCTGATGATTAGTATGTACCATGATTCTAGATGTTTTTGAGAACAATCCCAAAGAAACATCTATAAATTTACTTATGTTCTCAAGTTGACTGTTTTTTGGAGGGGGTATGGCAAAGGTGGTGGGGTTAGTTAGCTTCTGTCATGTGGAAATTTGAAATGCTGAATTATCTTAAAGGAATTCACTACTTAAGAATCTAAGAAGACTGCATTTTGGGAATCTACAGCTGGATGCAATGCAAAGCTAGAAATAATACCATGCAATTCCATGTTCCCTTTTGTCCTATTCAGAGGATGTGGATTTTAATTTTCTGAAAGGAAATCCATAGCAAGGCAGCTTGAGTCAGTCTCATGCTGCTTGCCTCAGTCCATAGAGTGAGAGACAGATATCTCACCTGAAGCTCTGTAATTGTGAGAAAAGATTTCAATTCCAGCCTCTGCAGGAGGAGAGGCACTTGGTGTGGAAGTTTCCATTCTGATGGTCCATACATAAATGAAAGTTTCTTCCTTACAAGGAACAAGATTTTCATTTCTTATGGCAGAAGGGTTCCTTTTGCCTTGCAGAATGAAGGCCAACACAGGTTAACTTTGAGAAAGATTATCTGTTTGGTCCTCTAAGAAGAGCACTTCTTAAAATTCTAAACTTTTATATGAAGTGTCACCCTATTTTTATTGTGTTTCTCTCCATTATATAATACATTAGTAGTCTCTTGTGCAGTTCCTTTTTTTCTAGCCTGCTGAGACTTTAGTAAACAGTCTTAATTTTAAAAAATGAGTTTAGAGCATCCCTGAAAATAAACACAAAACCCTTAAATGTGTAATCTGTTTATTACATTAGACAAGTAAGTCAATATTAGTGTATCACAATTTCCACATCTGAAAAATTAATGGGTCCAGCTAAATGTTCTTTAAGATCTTTACATTTCTAAATCCATGAACCTCTGGTCCCTGATCACTGGATCTGTCTGTAGCAATAAAATTTATTAAACATCTTAGGGTCAAATGTCAGGTTTAGAATTTTCCTTGGAGGCCATGTAAATCCATCTTCTTCTATGGATGAGGAAATGAAGGCTCAGAGAAGTTAAGTGGCTTACCTAGGGTCACACAGATTGTAAATGTCACAGACAAGATTTGATACCACCTGAGGTCAAAACCAGCATTGTTCCATTGTATCACTTTCCCTCTTCCTTCACAAAGTAGGACACCGGAACTTTGATCTGAAAAGAAACTTCTTCTGAACAGAAATTTAATCCTCATGTAAAAGTTTCTGGCATTTTAGTTCTCTAGTTCCACCCTCATGATGTGAGAATGTTGTTATAGATTTAACACTATAGCAGGCTCCTTGGTGGGGTCAGTACTTACTTAGGAAAAATTCACTGCAGAGAAAATAAAGGCATTGGATTTACGTTGTGCACTCAGCCATCTACATCTGTCTGAGGCCACTGGGACATGTTGGAAGGTCATTTTCTGTAATGGGCAGTTCTCAGAAAAATATGAGCCAGTTGGGAGGCCATGTGGGCCATATGTTCCCAAACCAATGACCCAATCTCCTGCCAATATAATAAAGCTTAGTGTTTGGAGACAGAACCTTTACTTTGGCATGAATTCTTATCTCATCTCTGCTTCTTAGAAGCTTTGTCTTCTTTCCCCATTTCAAGGTTCAGCTCAGGTATCACAATGTCTGGAAAGTCTCTTATGATTCTCTCTTCTCTCTCCCCACTTTAAAGTTATCAATGTTCTTTGTACTATACTGATTTGTTTATATGCTATAGCCATCAATACAATTTGAACTCATTGGAGGCAGTACAATTTAAACTGTTCTGATTTAGAATTTGTATCCTCAGGGTCTAGTCCATAGTAGGCACTTTAGAAATCTGTGTTGAATTAAATTCAGTTGAATTAATCGTGCACACAATACCATATAGTCCTCTCTCAGATATTTTACTTTTCCAGTGGGAAATTTCTCAGCTTAGGATAGGAAAAATTCAGTTTAATTTTGTCTTCATTTCTGCTCAACAGAAAAGGGACTGTTTACCATCAGACCTCTGATAAGTTTGAGTAATGTTATCTCACCCAACATCTATGGTTTTCCAGAGAGTCTATTTTCCTTTATGCTGGAGATATCTTTAAATTTGGTAGCATTTACTACCTGGAAAATTCAAAACAGGTCCCTCTTATTTGTTTTGGTGCCTGGTCATTGCTTTTGTATTTTATTCATTAGTGTCCATGCAAGGTGAATATTCTTTCCTAGCTTCTGATAGGATTTTCAATGTTTTGATATAAAAAATTAGAGCTGTTTATAGTCATGTGATATAACCATGTAACTGTACAGATGAGAAATCTAAGGCCCAAAGAGGTTAAGTGGGGGGGCAGAGCCAAGATGGCGGCTGGAAAGCAGGTTCTGGCATGAGCTCCCCACCAAGTCCCTCCAAAAACCTATAAAAAATGGCTCTGAACCAATTCTAGAACTGCAGAACCCACAAAGTGGCAGAGGGAAGCAGGGCTCCAGCCCAGGACAGCCTGGATGGTCTCCGGGTAAGGTCTATCCCGCATGGAGTTGGGAGCTGAGGGGAGCGGAGCTGCGCGGAGCAGAGCCCAGCATGAGTGGCGTGGACCGACCAGGCCAGGAGCCAAGCAGAGAGTGCCCTAGCATCCTGAATTACTGAGCTGTGGCATCTACCAGACCTCACAACCCACAAACAGCAAAGACAACAGAGAAGGTTAGTGGGAAAAGCTGTGGGGACTGAGTTCGCAGTTCGGCCACTGCCCCTGGGGCAGTGGAGGTGGGCCAGCTTTAGAACTACAGCTGCAGATCCCTAGGTGCCCATTCTTCATCCCTGCTTTTTCTCTGCTTTGCTCCCTCAAATCTACCTGGCAGCTATGGCCTCCCAGCTGGATGCATCTATTTGTACCCTGATCTGCATCTTCCACAAATATTCAAGCAAGGAGGGTGATAAGGACACTTTGAGCAAGAAGGAGTTGAAGGATTTGATCCAGAACGAACTCAATCTGGGAGCTAAAATAGAAGATTCGGACATTGCAGCATTGATGGACATTCTGGACCAGAACGGAGATCAGGAAGTGAACTTCCAGTAGTTTATTTCCTTTTTAGGAGCCTTGGCCATGCTCTACAATGAACTACTGAAGGGAGAGTAAATAGACTGCAAAAAGGGAAATAGGGGTGGGAGCCCTGTCCCTGCAGTCCCTAGCTGGCCTGCTGCAGTAATGGGTATTGTAATGCAAAAATGGAGGTTTTGTTTATTAAATAAAGTCTGGAACTGTGAAAAAAAAAGAACTACAGCTGCAGTAGCTTCTGGCCCCAGGCACAACTGGTGGAGGAAATTAAGTACCAGATCAGAGCAGGAATGAAGAGCCTGCTGAAGATATAAGCCCAGTCTGGGTTGGGGGTTCTTGGGGAAGGAGGAGTGCTGGTGAGGCAGCAAATCCACCCAAGCGTGGAACATAGAACTCTTTAGTCTACAAGCAGTCATACACCACTGAAAAACTCAAGAGTTAAGTAAGTTGTCTGGGAACATGGCCAGGCAGTGAAAACACACCCAGATTCAGTCTCAGACTCTGGAATCCTTCTTTGGTAACAAAGACGACCAAAACATACAGTCAGAAGAAGTTAACCAAGTCATAGAGCCTACAACGAAAACCTCCAAGAAAAACATGAACTGGTCTCAGGCCATGGAAGAGCTCAAAAAGGATTTGGAAATGCAAGTTAGAGAAGTAGAGGAAACACTGGGAAGAGAAATGAGAAGGATGAGAGAAAACCATGAAAAACAAGTCAATGACTTGCTAAAAGAGACTCAAAAATACTGAAAAGTATACTGAAGAAAACAACACCTTAAAAAATAGACT
>JAQQSZ010018526.1:0-10558 GCA_028646595.1 Phalanger gymnotis | reverse complement strand
TAGCCAGGAGGCCACAGAAAAATAAGATGGCATAAATCATATTCACCGGCCTCAAGACCTCGCTAGAACTCCTGGGTCTGCTCTGCTTTGGATTTTTTTCCAGCTGTAGTTTTCTCGCCTCTCCTCAAAGCCAAGCCTCTGGGGTTCTCAAGTCCCGCCTCAATGACTAGAGACCAGAGTCCAGAGACCCATTGGTTCCCGAATTGGCCCCTTTTAAGTCCTTAATCTATGCCCACACAGGTTTCACACCTGATAGGGCTTTGGGCCTGGGGCTTAGCATTTAACAGGTGAAAGTACTTTCACCGTAAACAAAAGCCAAACTCCTCAAGGGCACCCGTTAAACTAAGCCCATTTTGCCTTACTGGCACAGGAGGTAGCCCAGGATGCAATGAGAGACCCTGGCCCTTTGGGGCTCGGGCCTTTCTAGGTTTCTACTTTGAGTGAGGTAACTCCCATTCAGTGAAGAGGCCTCTTTAAGAAGTGAGTCAAGGGATGGCGCCCTTAATAAAAAAAATCAAACTGGAAAGGGTACACCCTCAGGGTTGCTGGCTGAAAGAGAAACATTTACTATTTACTATTTGTATTCAGTCTGTGCTAGGAGGGCAGGGACCTATTGTCCAATCTATGAGCTTCAGAGTGAATTGGGTTTAAAGCTTGGTCTTTGAGAAAGAAATCTAGTCAGTAAACTCCAAGTTAATGAGGCAGCATTTAGCCAACAAAATGTACCTCTGAGTACTGCCTACTTCAATATGGAGTCCCTTCTGTCAGTCCCATCCCCTTTCTTTTATCCCCTTTCCCTCCTACTTTCCTATAGAGTAAGCTAATTTCCTTATGCCAGAGTGTGTGTTATTCCTTGTTCCAGCCAATTCTGATAAGAATAAGGTTCAAAGGTTCTTTGCCACCTCCTTCTTCCCCTCCACTATAAAACCTCTTTCTTGCCTCTTTTATGTGAGATAAGTTACCCCATTCTACCTTTCCCTTTCCCTTTCTTCCAGTGCATTCCTCTTTCTCACCCCTTAATTTTATTTATTTAGATATCAGCCCATCACATTCAACTCACATCTGTGCTCTCTTTCTATATATGCACTCCTTCTAACTGCCCTAACAATGAGAAAGTTCTTATGAGTTACAAATATCATCGTCCCATGTTGGAATGTAAACTATCTGACCGAATTGAGCCTCTTGAATTCCCTTTTCTCTTTACCTTTTCATGCTTCTTTTGAGTCTTGTATTTGAACATAAAATTTTCTATTCAGCCATGGTGTTTTAATTAGGAATGCTTGAAAATCCTCTATTTCATTAAATATTCATTTTTCAACAAGAAGGCTTATAGGGGGCAGCTAGGTGGCACAGTGAGTAGAGCACCAGCCCTGGAGTCAAGAGGATCTGAGTTCAAATCCTGACTCAGACACTTGACACACGTATTAGCTGTGTGACCTTGGGCAAGTCACTTAATACCAATTGCCCTGCCAAAAAAACCCAAAATTAAAAAAAACAAGAAGGATTATGCTCAGTTTTGCTGGATAGGTGACTCTTGTTTGCATTCCTGTCTCTTTTGCCCTGCAGAATGTCATATTCCAGGCCCTATGATCCTTCAGTGTAGAAGCTGCTAAATCTTGTGTTATCCTGACTGTGTGAGCCTCTGCTTCAGCATAAAGAAAATCTGCAGAATAACACTCTCTGCATTGTTGATTTGTATTTCACAGCAGGACCTAATCAACAGGTAGTTGGCTGATTTTTTTTTATCACAAAGGGAGCTGTGGGCTGGCAGAGGACAGAAATCTAATTCTGCCTTTCACCAAAACAATCAAGTTCCAAATCAGTGGTACCTTTTCAAAAGAAGAATGAAATCTTCCTGGGATGGGAAAGGGGCAGCGGGAAGAACCTCTTACCTCAGTCACAATGGAAGAAGTGAAGATGCTTTGGTCATAGACCCAGCCATCCACACAGGGCTCCATCTCCAGCTGGCTCAGGTTTTGTCCTATGACATTTGGACCCAAAGGCTGTCCCTGTGGCCAGAAGAATCGGCGACATCTCTCTGGGTTCCCATTGGAATCCAGGGGGATGGAAAGCTTTAGAAGGGAACTAAAATTAAGGTTCTCACTGATATTGAGAGAAGCCGAGGTATCGTCCAGCAAGTGAACCCAGCACCGATGCTCAGGGACAAAGGCGGTGAAGTTCTCTATAAGACAATGGCTAGCTATAAATATTAGAGGAATAGCCAAAGAAAAGACCTGAAGGATCTGGAATCTTCTCTTATCTCCAACTTCAGAGAGGAGATCCTCAAAGGCCATCAGGACTGGAATGCTGGCCCCACGAAGAGAATTTCTTCTGAGAGCTACTGAGTGAAGAAAGTAGTCATTTGACTGCAACAAAACACATGATGTATTTTTTTAGACAAGTGAGGACACCTCCCCCAGAAACTTCGTCCTTACTTTGATGAAGCAATATAGCTGGGCAGGGTTCTCAGGTATGTGTGCAGTCGAGGATGCCAAAATCCTTCAGATCATTCATGAAGAAAAACTGGCATAAGGTTTACTGTCTAACAGAAAGGATACATCAACACCAAGCTTGGGCACTTACCTATGCCCAGAGGATCCCTAGTAGAGCTTCAACCTTACATAGAGTCCATGGTGATAACAGGAATGCCCATAAAAATAGCTACAGATACTTCCAGGAAAGAGAAGAGTTTTCACTGTAAACCAGACAAAGATCAATTTACACATTGGTTGAATATCAGCTTCAGGTTAACAATTGGTAGCTTTGACATGGCTGAGTTAGTTGAGAGCCAGTGGAAAGCACTGCAGGAGACATTGACTGATTTATTGTGGTTCAGGTCCTAGGGCATTTACAGGCAATGTGGTGGCTGAGCAGGAGGTCAGGGTAGACTATGAGTTCCCCCTCTGAGCATTACTGGCTTGTGACCAAGATTAAGGCAGTTGAATGCTCTGAGACTCAGTTTCTTCATTTCCAAAATGGGGGTGAGAATATCTGTTGCATTTACCTCATCAGGTTGCACTTAAGGCCCAACAGAAGGCCAGTTTAACCACCAACATCACCAGTGATCTCTTCATGGAACTTCTCCATCTTCATCCTCCTTGACCTCTGTGAGGCATGTTGACCACTCCCCCCTCCTGAATGCTGTCTCCCACCAAGGCTTTCTTGACATAGCTCAGTCCTGGTTTTCTTCTGCTCTGTCTCATCACCCTTTCTCAGTCTCCTTTGCTTTCACTCATGTCCCTTTCTCTGTGTTAAATATACCCCAGCTCTCTCTCTGTTTCTCTTTCTGAACTTTGTGAGGAATCTAAGTGGTTCAGTGGATATAGAACTGGATGAGAACTCAAGAATATCTGAGTTAAGAAGGAGCCCTCAGTTACTTCTTAGCTATGTGACCTTGGTAAGTTACCGAACCTATGTCTGCCTCAGTTTCCTCAACTCTAAAATAAGGATAACAATAGCACCTATTCTGAGGGTTGCTGTGAAGACCAAATGAGATTTTTTTTACAAAGTGTTTCCTAAACCTTAAAGCACTATAAAAATGATAGCTATCATCATCATCATTATCATCATCATCATTGTTCCCCTATGCATGTCCACTCATGGCTTTCCCATTCTGATTTGTGGCCAGCTCCTCACTGCACATCTTGCCCCATTCTTTTCTCTTGCTCTCTGACCTCATCGCCAATGAGGCTGCACCCTCACCTTACACACTCTATTTGGCTTGGCAGGAAGATCATGAGACAGGCTGTTGTCATGTAGCCATCTCTCTGCTGGACTTCACTGCCTGCCTTCTCTGACTCACCTTTCCTGGGAAGAAGTTCCTTGAAGGTCAAAAACCAGCTTGGTGAAATGCATGGGTGCCTATGTGCAAACACTTGGTCTCAATCGCAGGCACACTGTCTCAATGGCAGGTGTGTCTGTGCAGGGGCCCTGGGCTTTGTAAGAAATAACAAAATATAAGGAATTCAGAGAAAATGAGAAAAGTTGTTATTTACCAAATGCACAATGGAATGAGCAGGAATAGGTCAACAATACATAAAATGAAGTCATTAATGTAAATGACAATATCCCTGGCAGGCAGCCAAACCCAGGTGAATTCAAAGGCCAACCTTGGTCCCAGACAACTAGATCCCGAGTCATAGAGATTTGGGGGCAGGGGATCTTTGGGGTCAGAATGTTGCTTAGAGTATCAGACCTGAACCTTTTTTTCAGTTTAGTTGAACTGTTTTCTATATTCTATGATTTCTGCCATATTATGATGTCTGTGGATAGATAGACAACTTAAGGCATGTTGTGGAAAGAGCTTTCCTTCCCTTGAGACTTCCTTCAGCCTGGGTCTTCCTCTCCGACATGCCCTTGAGGCTGATGGTTTCTGCCTGGGCTCATTTGAACTCACTGACTCTGGGACTTCTTCAGCCAATGAATTTAGCTGCACCTCAGAAAGGAGTGGTTGAGTCTACAGTTAGTTTAATACCTGTTCATTGGCCCCTTTGATATCATTAGGTCCTGGTCTTTCAAAGACCAACTGTCTTGCACTTAGGCAGCTGGGTTGCCTCCTTACATCGCAACCTCTAATTCCTTTTTCTTGCTTTCTAAACTATGGACATTTGTGCTGAAACCTTTGAAGTCACAGATTTTACTACTGGCCCTTCCTTGGATTTTGTCTGCTGTGAAGTTATGAGGGTCCTACCTGCTGGTCTTTTTCATTTTAAGTACTTATTACAGTGTCCAGCTTGGCAGATAGTCCCCAGTCACTTCCTCCTTTCCTTCCTTTTGAATTTAAAAAATTTAATAGAATTGCTAGATGTATTCTAACAACTTTCTCTTAATTGTCAGTCAATAACCATTTTAAGGTGCTTACTACAATGCTAAACCCTCAAGACACAAGAAGAGGCAAAAGACAATCTCTGCCCTCAACGAACTCACAGTCTAATGAGAGATGAAAAGCAAACAAGTAAGTACAAATAAACTATATATAAGATAAATAGAGAAAACTGGGTCAATTGGCTACCATGCATGCTTAATTGGCTAATTGAATATTACCTTACACACCCACAGGGAGGAGTTTTCTGCCATTTTTGAACATGGGACATATGATGAGGGTAGGGAGACATGCTTACACATATGAAGGAGAGAACATATGGAGAGGTGTATTAGGAAGACTGGAACGGACCAATCCTTTCTCTGAAGGGAGGTACTGAGTTGATGGTACATTAATCTTTGTCAGTCTAACAGAAAAAAGCTGATCTCGCTCCTGTATTCCCCACTCCTTCTTCCTAAAGAAGGGCAGAATCTGCTCCTGGTCAGGAATGTTTACCAATCCCTTTGGATTCCTCAATAATAATAAGTTACCCTTGATACATGAATTTCAGTGTCAAGCATATTCCTAATAATTTGGTGTCAAAACACAGGAAAGACTTGCAGATCTCAGATGGAGGAAGGTAAGATATCTCAGGTAGAGGGCTCCTGTTGATTTTGACAGTCCTGGAGGTTGAACCTCACCAGGTTCTGAACTCTCAACTTGGACCACGGACATTGAGGTAGCTGTCTTGGCCTGGAGTCCAAAGGATTGAGGAGGGGAAGTGTGTGCACATCAGTCATTGACAGATGCCTGACTCAGATGACCAGTAACGCACATAAGTTGACATATCAGGCAAAGGGGAGAAACACCCTTTGTTGGTCAGGGCGGCTACTACTCATGGAGTGCTGGCAGGGTTGGTCAGATAGACTGACACCAGGCTGGGGTAGAAGCCATAACTCAGGGAGTGGTGGCAGGGTTGGTCATTAACTGATGCCAGACTTAAGTATGGAAGGGTGGATGTCTGGGTCCAGGGTGGGAGAGGAATCTCCAGTTAGATATTCCTCCTGAAACCCCTTGGGGGAGGATGTTGAAAGACTGGGAGGATACTCCCAGGATGAGGGGAAGAAAAAGAGTAAAAGGAAAAAGAAAAAAGCAAGAAAAAAAGAGGAAGGAAAAAAGGGAAAAGTGTTTTGGATTTCTGTACCTATCTGTGTTTTTGTGTGTCTGTGTGAATGAGTGAGAGTATAGCCTGTCAGGAAGCAGCAGCAGCAGCAGCAGCAGTAGGAGAGGTGAGTAAACTCTCCCTTTCCCCTCCCTTCCCACTGGCATTCCTGAGGTGAAGGGCTGGAGCAGTGGCAGCAGGAGGGAGTGAGCGGGTATATCATTAAGGCAAAGTTCATGACCCTGAAGAGTATTATGAACATGCCCAAATTGTTTGGAATCACAGGATATAAGGAATTCTCTAAGTAGAAGGCAGAGGAATTAAAGGATTTATTTAAACTCTAAAGGACCAGACCCAAGGACCAATGCCCCCAATCCAATAATGTGGCAAGAACCTTCCAAAACCAATACTCCCATCTCACAATAGTAACCAGGAGGTTACAGAAAAATGTTATGGCAGCAAGCCAAGCCATATCTGTGCTCCCCCAATGCTAGAGCCCTCCTGTAAGAAGATTACTCATGAGTCTGAAGCCCCTGCTCGGCATCCTCTGGTCTGTATGCTCTGGAAACTGGCTCTTGGCTCTCTTCTCTGCCCTCAGTCCTCAGTCCTCAGTTTCTGCTCCTCCTCATCCTCAGTTTCTCCAGCCTCTGCTGCTGCTTCAGCTTCTCAGCTTCTCCAGCATCTGCTGCTTCAGCTTCTTCTGCTCCTCAGCTTCTACTCCTCCAGCTTCTGCTTCTCCAGCATCTGCTGTTTCTGCTTCTTCTGCTCCTCCTTCTCTTGCTTCTCTTTCCATTGCTTTCACCATGTCTGATTCTCCAAGCGCTGTTCTCTCTTTTTATACAGTCCTTAGACATCATTTGATTGACCAGAACTTAGGCACCTACCATTGGCTCTGGTCTTAGCAACTCCCCTTAGGGCCCTGAGAGCCTCCCACCCACATTGGCCTAGCACCAATTAAGTAGGGGTTTGGGGCCTACTTAGGAGCAAAGATCTAATCAGACCTCCCATTGTTGGCCCCACCTGAAGCCTATTCAATGGGCAGGAAAGATCTTTTCACTTACTGATTGGCTTTACAGTGGGGGAAGCAGAGCAGGCAACTCAGTTTCATTTTGTGTGCTGTAGTCTAGTTAAAGTTTATCATTCTGAGGAAAAAACATCCACAAGCTATTGTCAGTGAAAGCCCAGTTGTGGGGGTTGAGATTGATTTGTGTCAAAAATGGAGAGAAAACAGGGCATGCAAGAAAGAAAGCTTGAGAAGTGTTAGACCAAGTTCTCAGGGCTTGGATGTTTATTATTCTCTCTCCTCAAGAGGAAGAGTTATCTGAGCCAGAGAAAGACTTAAAGGTGAATGTGAAATGTTCTTTTTAAATTTCCCTGCACTAAAGAAGCCTCAAGGTAAGAAAGGGTTACAGCTCCTATAGAGATAAAGAAGAAAGGAGGGGAGGATCTTTTCCCTCAGATGAAAGAGAGGCAGGCTAGACAAACATTTTAACCTTTTTCCTGCCTACCTGAAAGAGAAAAGCTTTTTTGTAACGGCACCCAACCAGAAAGAAATTGAAGTCAGTCTAGTTGTATTTACAAATGTGAAAAGTGAAAAATGTGGCACACCTAATTTAATGCTTGAGATAAATTAGAATTTATTTTTACTATTTGGCACTAAAGTTTATGGCAAAGAGAGACTGAGATAAAAGCAGAATGAAAATCTTAAGCAGGCAGCTTGGAGCAAAAGGCTTGATAACCTGAGTTAATAGAAGAAGTTACGGAGAGATAGAAGGAATTATGTCCACCCACATTTTGGGTTCTATTAAGTTTAATATAAATATTGGTCCAGTATATTACTTGGAACTGACCTGATTATAATAGGTGATTCCAAAGTTACTATGGTCATTTACTACAGTGTCTGTCTGCCTAATTCATTCCTGTAGTCCTCCACTCCATTTCTTAGCCAGGACCAGATTGTTTTGAGGATTACCACTTTAAAATGGAGTTTGAGAACTCATTCTGCTGGGCCACCTTCCTTTACATTTGTTTTCCATGAATTCTCTTGATATTCATGACTTTTTGTTCTTCCAGATGACTTTGTTGTTATTTTTTCTAGCTCCATAAAATATTTTTTGTACTTTAATTGGAATGGCACTGAATAATTAAACCAATTGAGGTAGAATTGTCATTTTTATTTTATTGGCTCAGCCTACAAATGAGCAATTAATATTTCTCCAATTGTTCAGATGTAACTTTAAGTGTATGAAAAGTGTTTTGTTGTTTTCCTATGGTTCCTGGTTTTGTCTTGGCAGGTAGACTCTCAAATACTTTATGATGTCTACAGAAATTTAAAATGGAATTTCTCTTTCTGTCTCTTGCTGCTGAACTTTGTTGGCAGTATAAAGGAATGCCGATGATTTATGTGGGTTTATTTTATATTTTGCAACTTTGCTAAAATCATTAATTATATCACCTAGTTTTTTAATTGATTCTCTTGGATTCTTTAAGTATACCTTCATAACATCAGCAAAAAGTGAATGCTTTTTATCCTTTTGTGCTATTCGGATTCATTCAATTTCTTTTTCTTCTCTTATTCTTATAGCTAGCATTTCTAATACAACATTGAATAATAGTGGTGATAGCGGGGTTCCTTACTTGGGATCTTGTTGAGAAAGACTCTACCTTATCACCTTTAAGAATAATGTTTGTTGATGAGTTTAAATAGTTGCTGCAAATCATTTTAAGGAAGATTCCATTTATTTCTGTTTTCTAGTGTTTTTTAAAACACAGGAATGGGTGTTGCATTTTGTCTAAAGCTTCTTCTGCATCTATTGAGATAATCATAATTTCTGTTGGTTTTGTTATGGATGTGGTCAGTTTCACTGACACTTTTCCTAATACTGAATCAGCCCTGAATTCCTAGTAGAACTCTTACCTAATCATAGAGTATGATCTTCCTGGTATGTTCTTGTAATCACCTTGGCAGTACTTTATTTAAGATTTTTGCATCCATGTTCATTAGATAAATTGGTCTCTAGTTTTCTAGTGAAGCTCTAGCCCAGGATTTCTGTTCTACCAGAAGCTGGAGGCTACAGAGACCATCACCCACCAAGTACAGCAATGGAGCCTTCAGAGAGGAGGCCCAGTGAGCCCAACAGAGTGACAGTCCTCCCTGACACATCCTGCCCAGAGAGAACAATTCACAGACATCTCAGAAAGGACCCAGGGGCCCCACAGCCTCTGAGATGCGAATTGCCAGGCAGGTGTGTCCCCTCTTGTGGGTCCCTCTTGCCTGACCTCTGTAGTTGTTCTTTTGTTCACGGATGGTGCATATGACTGCAAGAGGATGTGCTCTAAGTTCACCAGAGGTAAGAGGGAAAATAAATTCTGCATTATATCTAGCTATGATATTCTAGTCAGTATTTTTTCTTTGCACTAATTGTGTCCTCTGGCTCAATCCTGATGGTAAAAATCCATCTGTGGGGACTTGAGAGCTACCAATATGCCTGCACACACACAAAAGACCTTGGGTCCTGGGTTAGGCAACCCTATGGAGATCACTCCCCGTGATTTGCAGAATTCTCTCAAAGGGCAATACCTCTTTGGTGGCCACTCATGAGGAGGACAAATTTTTATGCTTATCTTCTTCCTTTCCCTCTCCAAGACTGTACTCTGGCCACCTATTTGGACGCCATTCACGGTCCCATGGATCTCACCTTAAAGGAGTCAGGGTAATTTGTTTTGATGAATGCTGGGAAATTCTCTGCTATGTTTTTGGCACATGCTCCAGGAAGATGTTAATGTCTTCTCCATTGCTGTTATCACCCCACCACTCTGAGTCTCAGTTATACATCTGTAAAACAAGGACAATAATACCTGTAGTACTTACTTCACAGGTAAGTGAAATTATTGCCATTTCAGGCAGACAGAGATGAAGTGGCTTGCAAAGAGTCACATAGTGTCAGATTTGAACTCAGGTCTTACCTCACCTCTACAGTATCTGGTGAACCCTACTGTTCCTGTCTGTTGTCCCTAAAGACCCTGAGCTAATCGATATTCAAGCATGGAAGTAGATGCTGATTTACCAAAAGTCAGAATTTTACCAGACACATTCCCCTCTGTTTGAAATAGTCATCTTTTCAACCTCTCCAATCTGAAGTTCAGTGTCAACGTCTGCCCATATGAATTAATCTTTATTATATATAACTGAAGAAACCAACCATGTTCTACTTGTCATCCCAGAAGAATCAGGAAGGTGTTTGCTTTTGGATCCAAGCACTTTCCTTTCCTTGATGTGGCTTAAGATTTCACAGCTGCTGCTCTCTGGTTAATATGGAGATCAGGTGCATGTGGAAAGAGGCCTCTGGGCTCAGACCAGTCTTCTGAGCAGGCCTTCAGACAACCGAAGAGAGCTCTCCCCATCAAGCACAATTTTGTAAGGTTTCCAGCAGAGCCCATCTTTGCCAAGGATTGTGCCAAGTCTCTACTTGGGTCTACCAGACCTTGTGGCATTTGCTGAACTCTTTGGTCTTGTTGGTGGTCTGAGGACATGTCAGTTACTCTCCCTGATTGTTGATCGTTAGCAACAAGCCCTTGGAAAATTTCACTGCTGC
>JAQQSZ010018525.1:0-10559 GCA_028646595.1 Phalanger gymnotis | reverse complement strand
CCAGGTGGGCCTGCGGCCAGAAGTAACTGCTGCTGTAGTTCTATAGCTGCCCCACCTCCGCTGCCCCAGGGGCAGTGGCCGAACAGCGAACTCCTTTTTATATTCTGTCCCCAGCAGCTTTTCCCACTAACCTTCTCTGTTGTCTTTGGTGTTTGTGGGTTGAGAAGTCTGGTAACTGCCACAGCTCACTGATTCAGGGCGCTCTGCCCGGCTCCTGGTCTGGTTGGTCTGTGCCGCCCACGCTGGGCTCTGCTCTGCTCCTCTCTGCTCCCAGCTCTGTGCGGGATAGACCTTACCCAGAGACCATCTAGGCTGTCCTGGGCTGGAGCTCTGCTTCCCTCTGCTGTTTTGTGGGTTCTGCAGTTCTAGAATTGGTTCAGAGCCATTTTTGATAGGTTTTTGGAGGGACTTGGCGGGGAGCTCACGCTAGTCCCTGCTTTCCAGCCGCCATCTTGGCTCTGCTCCTGTGAGGCAGAATTTCAACTTGAGTCTTGCCTCTAACGAACACGAGGTCTGATTTTTAAACCATTAAAATCTAAGAATGATGCAAAAAGACATGAATAGCATCATCCCTCAAGGTGAAAGAAATAGAAGGATTCCCTAAATAACAACTTTCTGTATTAGCTATGGCTTAACAGATCATGTGAATTTTAATTAAGTAATGATAACGGCTTATATCATGTAGTCCTATTTGTTGTTGCTCAATTGTTTTTCAGTTGTGTCTAACTCTTTGGACCCCATTTGGGGTTTTCTTGGCAAAGATACTAGAGTGGTTTGCCATTTCCTTCTCCAGCTCATTTTACAGGTGAGGAACTAAGGCAAACAGGGCTAACTGACTTTCCTGGGGTCACACAGCCAGGCAGTGTTTGAAGCCAGATTTGAACTCAGGAAGATGAGTCTTCCTGACTTCAGGCCTGGCATTCTATCCACTGTGTCACCTAGATACCCCCACATAGGCCTTACAGTTTATAAAACGCTTTCTTCTCAACAACTCTGAGGCAGACAGTTCAATGAGGCTTGGAGACTGAATGACTTATAGCTCCAAAGAGGTTCTTGGGCTCAGCTCTTCTGGTTCTAAGTTCAATGATGAACCTCATTAAAAGTTTTAGATCATGAAAAGGAAGTAAAAAAGCCCCTAATACAACAGACACATTTTCTTCTCACCTGATTAAAATGGTTAACAGCAAATATCTTAATGGCGTCAAAGTCTTTACTTTTCAAATATTTCTGAAAAACAAAACAAAGAAGTAGAGCTCTTAGTATGACATATGGTTTCACCAACTTACGGCCTCTGTATAAGATACATTAAATGGGACATGAACTCACTGCCACTTTACAACACAGAGGAATTCAATAAAACTAGTTTGTGCTGCTGAATGATAATTACTCAGAATTTTATGTTACTGTACTTATTTAAGCTACATCTCTCACATTTGTTGATCTTCTCTCTTTGGGATGTGGGGACTCAGTAAGAGGATGTGATATAGTTTTCATGTAGTCTCTGTATCATTACTATACTTTGAAAAATAGGTAAAACCTCCTAAATAACAGAATATTCATAATTTGATGATTAAGAGCTTTCCCCAAGATTTCTCAAGTCTTTACTTTTTAACTGTATTTATATTCATCTGATTATTTTTTTCTATTAGGATCATCATCATCACTAAACATTTACTCAGTGCCTACCGTGCCTATTTTACTAGGTACTAGAGACACCTCTCCCTTCCCTCCAAATGGCATTTCATCCATGGGAGCTGGGAGGACAGAGTCTAAGGAGTAAATAATGACAGTTTATTAACTTTTCGGAGGAGCACAGTCAGGTATATGTTAGCTGAGGCAGGTCTGAATTGTACAAGTACAACTAGTTTCCAATTTTAAGAAGTTATTTCCAGGTAGTGCTGTACTGGTAAATGCTTAACAACCAATTTGCTGGGGGGATAAAGTACATACGGTACACTCCTTCCCCCTTCAATTTATTTATCTTTTGAAACATTCTTTTAAAAAATTTTAAGTTCCAAATTCTCTCTAAATTCTGTCCATTCCCCACCCATTGAGAAGGAAATGTGATATCAGTTATACATGTGAAATCACAAAAATATTTCTATATTTGTCACATTTGCGAAAAAAAAAGAAAAAAAGCAAGAAACATAAAGAAATAAAAAAATTCTGCTTCAATCTGCACTCAGACTCCATCAGTTCTCTCTTTGGAGGTAGATTGCGTTTTTTGTCATAAATCCTTCAGAATTGTCTTGGATCATTGTATTGCTAAGAATAGCTAAATCATTCACAGTTGATCATCATATGATATTGCTTTTAACACTGTTCTCCTGGTTTAGCTCACTTCACTTTGCATCAGTTCATGTAAGTCTCCCCAGGTTTTTCTGAGAGCATGCTGCTCATTATTTCTCAAAGTACAACAGAATTACATCACAGTCATATAACAAAACTTGTTCGGCCATTCCCCAATTGATGGGCATCCCCTCAATTTTCAATTCTTTGTCACCACAAAAAGAGCTGCTATAAATATTTTTGTATATACAGGTCCTTTTCCTTTTTTTTTTTTTTTAAAAAAAATCTCTTTGGGATACAGACCTAATAGTAGTATTGCTTGGTCAAAGGGTATACGCATGATTTTACAGCCCACTGGGCATAGTTCCAAATTGTTCTATAGAATGGTTTTATCAGTATACAATTTCACCAACAGTGCATTAATGTCTCAATTTTCCCACATCCACTCCAACATTTGTCATTTTTCTTTTCTGTCATATTAGCCAAATTGACAGGTGTGGGATGGTAGCTCAGAGTTGTTTTAATTTGCATTTCTTGAATCAATTCTGATTTAGAGCATTTTTTCATATAGTTATAGCTTTGATTCTTTTGTCTGAAAACTGCTGCTATATCCTTTGACTATCAGTTGAAGAATGGCTCTCATTTTTATAAATTTGACTCAGTTCTCTACATATTTGAGAAATGAGGTCTTTTCAGTGAAACTTGCTGTAAATTTTTTTCACATTTATGATGACTATGTATTTCCCTCCATCCTATTTCCCCCTGTTTATCCCACACACTCTCCTTTAACTCTGTCAATCCTCAAAAATGTTTTGCCTCTGTCTTTTACCTACCCCAATCTACCCTCCTTGTGCAAACAGGGCCAATAGTCAAGTATTCTGATGTTCCACAATTAAGATACTTTTGTTAATGTTAATTCTTCCAGGAAATATGACTTTATTGCTAATGTAGAGAGAATGTACACTATCAATGAATATAAAATTAATTTATCATATCTAAAATGAGTTAAATGTTCCCTAGGGGCCTTTGTATATCAAAAATATCTCAACTCTTAGTCCTGAAAATAAAAGAATAAGCCATCTTCTGTCACTTTGTTAGGTTTTAAAAATACTATTTTGATATCTTAAAAGAATGATAATGAAATCAGATAAAAATACTGCAACCTTTCTTCAGCCTAGAGGTGTCAACTCTGCTGATAGACAACAGTAGGACAGGTCCTAGCGTAAGCCTTTTGAGTGGTTAAAAGAATCTGACGTGTTGTGTGTGTGTGTGTGTGTGTGTGTGTGTGTGTGTGTGTGTGTGACAGAGAGAAAACTTTTTTGCCCCCATTTAATAGTATTTTATTTTTTCCAATTACATTCACTTTTACAAGATTTTGAGTTCCAATTTTTTTTTCTTCCTCCCCTCCCTAAGATGGCATGCAATCTGACATAGACATGGTTTTTTTTTTTTTGTGAGGCAATTGGGGTTAAGTGATTTGCCCAGGGTCACACAGCTAGTAAGTGTCAAGTGTCTAAGGCCAAATTTGAACTCTGATCCTCCTGACTCCAGGGCCAGTGCTCTATCCACTGCGCCACCTACCTGCCCTGAACATGATGTTCTTAACAACCTTCCTGCCATAAGAGGATTTTATAAATGCTCAATGAAGCCATGACTTTTAGGGAAATTATTTCAGTTACAATATAAACATCTCTCTTAATAAAATTTGTTTCTGCACCAACTTACTGATATGGCATATTTCTGTTTCCTGACTGGATTGCTCTGCTAGTAACAAAATATCACTTACTGCTCCTCCAGGAATACAGATGGTTTTGATGGTGCCTTGGGGCTCCTTCAGCACATCTTGAAGAAATCCAATCTTTGTGTTCCTAAATATGTCACTGACATCAACAATCTGGTAGATGAGTAACAAAAATAGGCAACAAAATAAAACACGTGTCAATCAAAGCTTTTATTTTGTGTTTTAATAATTTTGCTAATTTAATTCATACTTACATATTCATATTTTTGCTCAACAGAGAAATTTTCTATAACTAGTTAATTTCTCATCTAATTCAAATGACATAGGAAGAAACCGAGACAAGGAATAGTTGTGAACTACCCGCTAGTTAATACCTAGTGAGAAGACTTGGGTGTCCTGACTTCCCCCAACATCTATATATCACCTTTTCTGAATTGTATTCTGTTCACTTTGGAAGGTTTAAGTAGAGCTTACATTTTAAGGAGTTCCCCATGCCTCATATTTTACAGAAAAAGTTGAGGCTGTTCACTGTGAGCTCTCTCTTTTACCTTTTTCCTTACCTTTTATCATTCTGATGCTGTCTGACACTAACTCTTCCTTCAAACCTAACTCACATAAGGGACCTTACTCCTTACCAAGGCTAACCCCTCTCCTTGCTCAAGTGATCTCATTCCAGTCCAACATCTCCAAAAGATCATCCCTTCTGTCAGCTCTACTCTATCACCTATCCTCCATCTTTCCCTGCCTCATTTCCTATCATTTACAATTATGCCCATGGCTCCCCCATCAGGAAACCCTCACTTGATCCTTCTGTCCCCGCTCACTATGCTCCTATGTCTCTTTGTCCCTTTGTGGCTAAACTCCTTGAAAAGGCCATCTACAATAGAAGCCTCCCCTTTCTGTCTTCTAACTTAACTCCCTACAATCCAGCTTCTGACCTTATCATTCCACCAAAGCTATTCTCTCCAAAGTTACCAAATCCAATGGCCTTTTCTCACTTCTCATTCTCCTTTGCCTCTCTGCTGTCTCTGACACTGTTGATCACTTGGTCCCCCCTGTTACTCTCTTCTTTCCAGGTTTTCAGGACACCATTCTCTTTTGGTTCTCCTCCTACATGACCTCCTTCTCAGTTTTCTTTCCTGGATCCTCTTCTAGACCATGCCCTCTAACCTTAGGTATGCCACAGGGTTATGTCCTGGACCATCTTTTCTTTTCTTTCTCTAAACTATTTCACTTGGTGATCTCATTAGCCCCCATGAATTTATTACCATGTCTATGCTGATAATTCTAAAATCTACCTTTCTTGCCCCAACCTCTTTGCTAAACTCCAATCTCCAACACCTTGAATTAGATGTCCAGAAGACATCTTAAACTCAATACACACACACGCACACACAGTAGACTGTTCATTATTTCCTCTCTTACCTTTTCCTGTCATTGTGGAGGACAATGCTATCATCTCAGTCTCTCAGGCTCACAATCTAAGTAGCACTCTTGATTCCTTACCACCTCACTCCCCACAGCCAATCTGTTGCCCAAGGCCTGTGGATTTCACCTTTGAAACATAAGTCTGACACTTCCCCTTCTTCCCTCTCGTATTGCCACCACTCTAGGACAGGTCCTCATCGCCTCATGCCTGGACAACAGGCCTCAAGTCTCTCCCCAGTCCACTATGTCCTCCATTCAGTCACTAAAGTGATTTTCCTAAAGTATAGGTCTGATCATCTCACACCCCCCAGTGGTTCCCTGTCACTTCAGGATCAAATACGAAATCCTGTCTGGCATTTAAAACTCTGCATAACTGAGCCCCTTCCAACCTTTCAGTTTTCTTAACACCTTACTTCTTGACATGTACTTTTCAAGCTGGTGACACTGGTCTCCTGGCTGTTCCACGAACAAGACCCCCCATCTTTGTGCTCCAAGAATTTTCTGGCTTGCCTGGAGTGTACTCTTTCCTCATCTCTACCCATTGCCTTCCCTGGTTTTCTTTAAGTCTGACTACAATCCATCTTCTACAGGGAGCTTTGCCTTCCCTCTGCTAATTATTTCCTGTTTATTCTGTATAGAGCTTGAAGTGCATTATTTGTTTGCTTGTTGTCTCCCCAACTAGATTGTGAACTAACTCCCTTGAGGGCAGGAACTTTACTTGTTTTTGAATCTCCAGTGTTTAGTACAGTGGCTGACACACAGTAGGCACTTAAAAATGCTTATTGACTGACTGAATAAAAGTACAAACACAGGTAATTCAAATAACCTACCAAGTGACAGAACTGCAGTATTATATAAATTATATAAGTCAGAGGAAAACACTGAGGACATTTTGAATAGATGCTCTGCTTTAAGGGTTACATCCTTTCCCACCAGTTAAATATGCCTTGAATTTAAATAATTTAGTGAAGACATAAAATGGTTATTTCCCAGCAATGTCATCGTTGCCATCATCATCATCATCTCTCAAAGTACATCTTTCGTCAAAAATTTCTAGTTGACTATTTCCATGACATTGCTGAGGCTGCCCCCTCCATGTCTGGGATATACTCCCTCTTCACCTCTGCTTCTTACAATCCCTAGTTTCTTTCGAAGCTCAGCTCTAGTGCCACCTTTTCCACAAGGCTTTTCCTGATCCCTTAGCTTCCAGTACTGCTCCAGCAAAATAATGTGTATATTTTGTATATACTTATAAATGCATGTGTGTTCTTTCTCCTGACAATGTAAGTTCTTTGAAGGACTTTAATTTCTGTCTTTGTATCTCTAATGCCTAGGAGATGCTCAACACAGCAGGTGCTTAACAAATGTACAGTAATTAACTGGCCTAGGAAAAGCATTCATTCCATCACACCAAGACCAGTCTTAAGACACTGCAAAGTCATCAGTATTATTAAATATGCGGAAGTATATGAGTAAGAGGACAATGTTTCTTAATCACGATGTTAGTGATATACTTGAAATGTTTCCTAGGTCAGAGATGTAATAAAGGTAAATGCATTCTACTATTTTAATTGCTATTCAGAGCTCTTAAAATTATAGTTTCAAATTAAATATTTAGGCTGCTAAGGATAGTCTATTCACATTAAATGATGAATAAATTGGTTAAATATGGTATATTTTGCCTATCTGACAATTACACTGTTTTTTGATATCATTCTTGTACAGTCAGAAGTAATCTTGTGGAATTTGTTTTGCTTGACTTTGTTGTATTTGTTAAAATGTTTTGTTTTTCTTTTTTTTCCCAATGGGGGATGGAAAGAGGAGAAAATAGATTTTTGTTAACTGAAAATAAATTAAATTATGTTAAAAAAATTTCTGGTTGGAAAAGTATTTTATGACAGGCTTGATCCTTAGTCTCCATGCTAAAGTGAAGAGTAGGATTTTTCATTTGAATTTATGAGTACCTATTCAGTTGAAATTGGGCTAAGATTATTTTAATCAATTTGGAAATGTTATTATATTTCACGTCAGACTTTAATAGCATTATGCCTGAGATACCCTCAGAGTAGTGAGATAAGAGATATGTAATACTTGAATCGCACGGCTTCTTCCCAAATTATCAGAGTCCATCCTTCACTAATGTTTGCTACTTTCTATTCTCACATCATCAATTTTGCTGTGAAGACCACCATAGATGTGAATGTGTGTATACATACACATATATACATCTGTGTATATACACACATAAAATCTGAAGTTGGAGGGGTCGCGAAACACTGTGCTAAGTTTTATAAATATCTCGTTTGATCCTCACAACAACCCTGGGAGGCAGATGCTTTTATAATTCCCATTTTACAACTGATGAAACCATGGCAGACAGAAGCTAAGTGATTTACACACAGCTAGCAAATGTCTGAGGCCAGATTTGAACGCAGGTCTTCTTGACTCTAGGTTCTGTGCTCTATCCACTGTGCCACCTAGCTGTTTCTAAGCTGCCTAGAGTTTGATTACTAAAGTCACTACTCCTAGAGTGAATAGAAAGGCCCAGTAGTAGTATCACAGGGCTCTAAAACAGAGGTGTCAAATTCCTGGCCCCTTGAGGCCCAGGTACAAACCAAAGCAGATTAAAACATAACTGGGAGATGTTCAACAAAATAAATAAAAATACAACATAAATAATGCAAATTAGTGAGTTTTTTAAAAAAATGTAAATATGTGGCCCACAGAGATGTCTTTCTATTTGAGTTTGATACCTCTGCTCTAATATACCCTTTCCATTTTGGTTGATTAGAAAGCAGTCTAATTTTAAAAATCAGTGCCACAGCACACAACTGACACAGCACACAGCACACAACTGACTGCCACCTCCAAAATAAGCTTAAAATGAAGACTGAAGGAATACCTCAAAATGCTTCATAGAAAAAAGAATTACCTTCATTCCAAAGCGAGTATCTGGTTTATCAGTCCCATACAAATCCAAAGCTTCAGCGTAAGTCATAGAAGGAAAAGGAATAGTAAGAGGATTTTTGTCCTTAGGCCATGAATAATGAAGCAAACCCTCAATTAATTTCTGGATCCCGGCCTGGTCTACAAAAGACATCTCTATATCAACCTGAAATCAAGATAACATCACATGGAAATCAGTGTCAATAGCTGTTACTAATATTTATAACCAAATTTTCTTTTCTTTTCTTTTTTAAGAAAGGATTTTATAGAGATACATTCTATGGATGACAAAAATCACTGGATTTCTATACAGAAGCCACATTCTAGTTGCTTTTTAATTCAGATTTGGATAGCTAAATTAAGTTGACATAGATGAGAGTTTTCAGGAATCTTATCAGTAAATTATGGGCATCATTAACAAATAGAAGAAAATTTTGACATTCTATTGGTAACTCGGAACAATATGAAGGTATAGTCCATGAACAGGATGGGTGAAAAGTAGGATAATTAGAAGTATAACTGCAATGAAGTTATGTTAGACATATGACTAAAATTAAGAGAAGTAAAATATAATAACGCAGAACGGCAACTGTGGTTTTAGAAATATTTCTCACACAGCAAGTAATAACGATGATAAATTGTGTTTACATAGTGCTTAACACAAAAACAGCATCAGGTTAGCCTGAATGTATAAAATTCAGATGAATGACCTCATTATACCTGGGTAAATTCAGGTTGCCTTTCTGGCTTAGAACCTTCATCTCGATAGCAACGGGCAACTTGGAAGTATCTGCAATTAAAGAACACCATTAATTTAAGCTCTGAAAGAAAGACACTCATTTTCCATCAAAGCACCATGTTAGTCATGCCAGCAAAACACAAATGAGAATGAATGCCACATAAGGAAGACACATTCTACCATTTTTGCTATTGTTCCAATCTAATCTCTCAACCTATATGAAGCTATTCCAAACCTTCTCTTCCCTCCTCAACCTTCCCATTCCTCTTTCTACACAGTCCACCCCACTTTTTAGTCAAGAACCTTGTTTCTTACTTTATTAAAAAAAAATGAGGTCATTTGAGGTGAGTTCTCTCTCTCTATTAATCTTAAAACTCTATGATGTCATCTCCCACTCCTTTTCCCTGGTCTCTGACAGACAGGTAGCCCTTCTCTTTGCCAAGGCCAACTTCTCAACATTCACTCGATCTTATGCTCTTCTTCACCCTTAATCATCTCTCCATCTTTCAGAATCTGAACCACTCCTTATCAAATGGATCCTTCCCTACTGCCTTCAACAAACAAGACTAAATCTCTCTCATGTTTAAAAACTTTCACTAGATATTACCATCAGTGTAAACTGTTGTCCTATATCTCTCTATTCTTGGGCAAACTCCTTGGAACAGTTGTTCACCTTTGTTGCCTCCATTTTTCTCCTTTCACTAACTCTTCAACCCTTCACAACTGAACTTCCATCCATTCCACATCACTTAATTCAAAATGCTCTCCTGAAAGTTAACAATGATCTCATAATTGCCACCTCTGATAGTCTTTTCTTAGATCTAATCCTTCTCAACCTGTTTTCTGTATCTGCTACCTCTGGCCACCCTGGTTTACTCTTTTCTTTCTGAGTTTTTGTGACACTATTCTCTCTAGTTTGCTTCCTCTCTTATTACTCCTTCTCAATTTCCTTTGTTAGCTCACCATCCCTATTATATCCCCCAACTGTAGTTGAGTCTTATTCTTTTAAAAATTTTTCAAATTTTTTGCCAATTATATGTAAAAACAATGAATATTTGTTTCTTTAAAATGTCAAGTTCCGGGGGCGGAGCCAAGATGGCGGGTGGGAAGCAGTGACTGGCATGAGCTCCCCACCAAGTCCCTCCAAAAACCTATAAAAAAATGGCTCTGAACCAATTCTAGAGCTGCAAAACCCACAAAGTGGCAGAGGGAAGCAGGGCTCCAGCCCAGGACAGCCTGGATGGTCTCTGGGTTAGGTCTGTCCCACACGGAGCTCCCAGCTCCCAGCGGAGGGGAGCAGAGCTGAGCCAAGCAGCCGCGGGCCGACCAGACCAGCAGCCAAGTGGAGAGTGCCCTACAGGCATGAATTACTGAGCTGTGGCATCTACCAGACCTCTCAACCCACAAAGAGCAAAG
>JAQQSZ010018524.1:0-10559 GCA_028646595.1 Phalanger gymnotis | reverse complement strand
TTTTCCCACTAACCTTCTCTGTCGTCTTTGGTATTTGTGGGTTGAGGAGTCTTGTAACTGCCACAGCTCACTGATTCAGGGAGCTAGGGCCTCTTCTGCCTGGCTCCTGGTCTGGTTGGTCCTGGAGCCACCCTTACTGGGCTCTGCACTCCTCTGCCCCCAGCTCAGCCCAAGATGGACCTCATCCAATGACCATACAGGCTGTCCTGGGCTGGATCCCTGCTTCTCTCTGATATTTTGTGGGTTCCACAGTTCTATAATTTGTTCAGAGCCACTTTTCAAAGGGTTTTAGAGGGACCTGGTGGGGAGCTTATGCAAGTCCCTACTTTCCAGCTGTCATCTTGGCTGTGCCCCTTGATTTTTTTTAAAAGAACAGTTCAACACAGGAGTGAGGAATCATGCTTACAAACTACCCTACTTTAGCTGATGATTTATTATAAGATTGAAGTGGAATTTTTGAGATAATATGTACAAGAAGTTACAGACTATTAATAAGAAGAGAAATGAGAAGGAGATCTAAAGGTGCTGATCAGTGAATGAATAAAGAAAACATTTGTTAAGCACTTATGGCATGAAAAGCACTGGGCTAAGTTCTGGGGATACAAATAGGAAAGTAAGATGAGCCCTGCCTTCAAGAAGTTCATACTCTAATGGGATTGATAAGGGATTTGGAAGGTTTCTGTGGGTTCATAGTACTTAGGGTACACTGGCAAAGCAGATGATAATACCTCTTCTTTAATGCATTTCTACTGATAACCTCATATCATATCAGTTTCTTATTTTGACTCACTTGACACAATGCTAAGGACTTTGGTGACAAGAATTTTCTTTTGGAGGTTTTCAAAAGATGTGGCTGTAGCAAGTATAGGAGCCATTGCCAAACTACATTGTTACGGGGGATGCTACCCAGGAGCAGGCTGAAAGCAATGTTATTCCAAAGGCTCCTGGATCCAGGATTTCTGGCTCCTCAGACTCTTTTGAGGGGAGGTGGTGGTCATAATGGTAGTGGAGGTTTGACTCCTTTGGCAAATGCTACTTCCTGTTTCTTTCTCAGGGGCTTTGCTTCTTCAACTGGGATCACTTGCCTTCCTTGTGGGTGGCACTTGGTGGGGATGACTGGCCCTTTCTCCATAGGAGCTGCATCCGTGAATTATAATTGGGGGTTTCATGTGAATCCATGCATACATCAAGCATTATCATTTCAATCTTTATTGAGTTCCAACAAAATGTGTAGCATGATCCAGTATAAACAAATAAATAAATGTAGCTTTTGTAAACTGAATAATGAATGTCTGTCATATATGTCTATTTTCAAAGTCATGGGGATGATGAGAAAAATAAAATTTAAATTCCTTTAAAGTTTTTTTTCTGGATTTATGGTGGATGTTTGTCACATTAATCAAGCATCAATAAGTATTTTTAAAAGCACCTACTGTGTGTAGGCATAGATAACATATTTTGTTAATAGATAATAGTATAAGTAGTATCATGTGAAAGTCTTAAAGTTTTTTGAGTTTAAAGAAGTCTTTTTTTGCATTGGATTTAAAGGAAATGTCCAAAATCTTCCATTGCAAACAATGATGTCCCTTTATAGCAAACCTACATATTACTTATTTCATTAGATAATAAAAGGATTTCAAAGTCCTTCTATAAAACTCTTGGAATTCAAATGTAGCACAGATATAGCCAAATACCCATTTATAGCTGTGTTATCCCTTATCTCATAGTATATTTCGCTGTATTGTTGTCTACTTTGAGTAACCTTGCATATGTTTTGCATTTATTACAGCAACCCTCTGGCTATCTGAAAAAGCTAATGATCTTATTAAATAGCATCAAAGTATCTGTGGTAATTTGCCTACCTAAAATACACACAAAAATATGAAAGTCCTTGAGACTCTCTAGAAAAAAATGACCTTGTTTTTAAACAATAATTGAACTCCACAAAAGCTTTAAGAATATTCAAAAACCCTTGGGGCATCCAAATACAATGGATTATGAACCCCTTGGAGCAGTCACAAAAATTGTGCTCTACCATCAGATTATGGCCAAACAGATCTTTACCCAGGGCAAGTTTGAATTGCCCCACAGGTTTTCGTTGAGAAAAATTAGAGCTGTCCACAGGCATAAGAGAAAAAGTGTATTTTGAAATTCTTTCAAAATAATCTTAGGTGGTAGCAGCAAAGTGATTCATTCTCCAGTTCTAATTGGATCTCTTTTTCCTTTGAGTAATATTGCTCTTATGTTGACCTTGCTCTAGAGCAGGCATAATATGTTTGTTGGACAGGGCCAAGCACATAGTAGGTGCTTAATGTAATTTTGTTATATTGGATTGTTCTATTTAGTTTTGCCAGAAGCAAGTTTTCAGAGCACTTTGATATTCTCTACCATATGCAATTTTTATTCTTTTCTTTTCTCCCCCTCTTCTCCTTGTTAACCCTCCTTTTCCTTTCCTTTACTTTCTCTTCTCAGCTTTCCCTCTTTCCCTCTCTCCCTCTCTCCCTCTCTCTCTCTGTCTCTTTCTCTCCTGCCTTTCACCAGCTTCCTTTATAGGCACAATGAAAGAAAGGTGTCGCTATGTATTGGTAATTAAGGTAGAACTTTTTTTTTTTTTTACTGTTTTCTCTTTTAGAATGCTAAAGTAGTCAAGTGCCTTTGATTAAGTCTTACTAGGTACAAAGACTCAGGCCCACACCATATTGCTGATTGGATGTGAAGCGTTTGGGCCCTAAGAAAGGTATATAAACTCAGAGTTTAGCATTTTGTTTTGCTCTCACTCACTGGAAGAGTGTTGTGTGATTTGACCAGAGAGATTCTGGGTAGCCATTGTTAAGAGCCCCCAGCTTTGAAAACACCCACATGTTGGTGCTTCTCTGGAAATTATGTATTGTGATTTGGTCTGTATATATTGTCTCTGTTTGTAATTTCTGTTGGTGTTTTCTCTGAAGTTCAGGGTGCTGACTTTTTTTCCTGAATTAGGTGAAGGATATATGTAAGTTTAATTAAACTGAGATTGTTTACCCCTTAAAGTTGCTTTCCTTAGAAAAGCAGATCAAAGAACTTGTGCTGGCAGCTCTTCTGTGTGCTGGTGTTGTTGGTCTTATACAGCCATAGTAGCAGCAAGCCACATTTTGGTTACACTCTACAAAACTTCGTAGACCACTACATGTGACTGAAATGACTTAACTTTGACTTCCACAATCCTTATCAACCTTTAAAAGAATAAAATTCAATAGCTATGTCCTCTCTCAGATCTAGATAAATAACAATAAACCTGCCAGCTCCCAAAGTATAATGGTATTTATTCTTGATGTGATCTTGCTTGCATTGTAGATTGTGGGAATGCAAATTTTGGAGTTAATAATAGAGGGAAATCTGTGTGTGAGTGACTAGGTAGGGTTACAGTTGTGCCCTAAAAATACGTAGATCTTTATCTTTAGGAGTGACTAAAATTTATTGAGCACATTTAAAAAAATTGATTTGAAGAAATGTTTCATAGGATAGTAAGATAACAATATAATAGATCATAGATGTAGAGCCTAGACAAAACCTTAAAGTCATTTAATTGTCCCCCAACACATATTTTACAAATGGGATAGCTGAGGCCCAGAGAACTTAACTGATTTGTCTAGTATCACACAACTAGTGAGTGTCTTTTAAACTCCAAGTCTGTCATACTATCTACTATAGTAGACAATCTCTCATCTTCAAAATCATTTATCATATTTTGATGTATGTTATTATCAAATGCAATGATTTGCAATATTTGGACTTTTAGGTAGAAAGCTAAAGTGAAAGAAAGATGCAGTTTCTTTCTCCTTATCCTCCTACCCTGGGATGTCAACTAGCCACTAGAGAGAGAGTGGCCATTTCCCCCCAAACCATACCTTCATCCTCCTACTGAACAGCAAAAGGAACATGACCTTCCCTTGATTCACTCCTCTAGTCCATCCCTGGCTTTAGAGACCAGAGCTTCACTGAAATGTATGTGCTCTAGGCTACCTGAATTGGCTTCACCAACAACTCAATTAACATAGAGACCTACATGGTCCTTAGGCACGTGGTTTATCTGTCCCTGATATTTAGACACTGACTAGAATTATTAGTAAAAATCAAAACCATAAGATTCTTCTCATTTGCTTATCCCCAAATAGGGAAGAAGCTCAAACATTCTAGATAGAAGTCTATGCCTCTGATATATTTAATTTTATATAAAACTAGGTCTCAATAATGAATACCATGAAGTAGCTGCATGTATGCTTTTGAGCACTATTTGAAGTTAAAAGTATATAAAATATTATAATTAGTTCTAGCCCAATGGAAATATGTGCATTGCAAATTCAAATAATGTTACTGCCTCATAGGATGCCTTTTTTTTACACTGTTTGGGACCTAGATATCGACCTAACCAGTTACTAGCATCCTGCATTACACTCCCTACCTGCACACAATTAACATCTTTAAGTGACAGATAATTTGTTTCTAGCCATAGTTTATAGAAGACAAAAAAATCAGGAAGTAGGATCAGTTTAAAGAAATAGAGAAAATAGTGTAGTGTCTGCCAGATATAGACAACAGGAAAGGAAATTATGTCTTTATTTTTCTCATGATGATCCTCAGGAATGACCTCTTTCAGCAAGGCCTGTTCTAGCAACTCCCCTGAGAATTCTTTCTTCTAGAGCAACAGTCATCAAAGTGTGGTCTGAGGACCCTTTTAGGAGGTTTGCAGGGTAAAAACTATTTTTATAATAATAGTAAGACTTTAAACTTTCTAATATAAATAAATATGGATAGATATAATCCATATAAACAAAAGCTCTTTGGGAATCCTCAATAATTTTTAAGAGTATAAAGGGCCTCTGAGAAAAGAGCTTGAGAACTACTATTCTAGAGAGTGGAGGCCTAGTTGCTTGGGTCAACCTACAATGCTCTGAATTTATATAATCTGCTAGTTGAGGCTTCCTTCCTTCCAATTTCTACCTTCATCGGCAACAGCATAATAAACCTTCTAATGGACCCTGTCGCAGAGGATGGCAACAGGGTTATTGCCATTGCTGTGATACTTTCACAATTAGAACAAAATCTGACACAAGAATCTCAAATCAGTAATGTGCTTCTGGAGTCATATCTATTCTCCAAATAAAGTTCTGTCAGTCATGGTCAATGTGCCAAGTGGGTTTTCCTAACTGTTTCAGTTGTTATTTTTGGTAAGGTAGTGCCATGCTCATATTTTGCCTTTTTTGAGTCTTCTGTCTCACTATCCTTCCCAGGGATTCTTAGCAAAAAAACTTGTTTTAAAAAATACCTTGATAACTATATTTTAATACCTTATGGGGCTTAGGCCTTTCTGTGGACTTCTTCAACTTATTTAGATGGTGTCTTCTCATGAGGAGAAGGCTGGGAGTTATTCCTGGGAGAAACATAATGATGCATAAAGGAAGTTGTTTCATATATAACACACGGGAAGCACTGGAATTTTTGGACTCTGGCCTCTAACATGGTGACTCTTGATCTGTTCACACAAGAAGAATAGGAAGACAGCTTCAAAGGGGTGAATAATCTTACTTCATTCTAGTATAGTCTTCTCAAAAGGGAGTTGCTGATAGTGAGAGCAGCAGCTCCTACAGCATTCCCTAATCACCCTTCTCAAAGGGTCCAATGAGAATACAGTAGGAGTTACAACTCCTACGGAATCCCCTAAGCCTCAATGGGGGCCAGTTGAGGCAAACACAGGTTCCCTCCAAGCCTTGACCGGGGCTGATCAAAGCCCACACAGGATTCTACCTTGTATATTCAACCCTAAAGTTTCTCCACTTACTGACGGGTGCTCACCTATGTTATGGGGCAACAGACAAAGAAGGCATATTTGCCAGCAATAGCCTCACAGGTTCCCTTTAACAATATTGCCATTCAGTGCAAACATAGTATCACATTATGTCGCCCCCTCATCTCAGGGTGAAGCCTCAGTAGGATTGCCTCTCACTATGATTCTAGGAATTATTATTTAGGATCCTTGGGGCTATTCTGGGCGTTATTATCCAACACCTAGAAACTAGAGATTGCCATGGCCGTGGATCCTGGGAAACTAAACTCTAAGAAGGATAACAAAATCCTCCTTCCATACAGAAGTATATTGGAGAGACTGGAACTTAGATGGACATTTTGTATCTGGGTCTGGCTGGCCAGCCATGTATTTGGGATGAGCCTTTTTCTATTGCCTTCATAAATGGAATTGTTGATATCTTTATACAGATTTGAGTCAGCTTTAGCTATGTCTTCTTTTCATTGACTTCAATTGCACTTTGGTAATAAGACCCCATCTGGTGAGAGAGCAGGTAGGATGAAGGACCATGGAGTCTTTTCCCTCCTACTCGAAAGTGATACGCTACTATCTTCTTCCCCCCCCACCCACCCCGCCCTACAAAATAAGGCCTTTGGAGCCTTTTTGTTTGCTCTTTTCAGTTTTAAGCACAGGGAATGGAGTCTCCAAAAGTGGTTGAGAGTTTCAGCCACAGGAAATCAGGAGTCAGAATTTTGGGTGGCTGTTGCTCCTAACCTATCACAGATGTGCTGAGGATCAAGGGGCTATCATTGAGAGTGATATTTGGGACCTTAACAACAAGTGGACATAACTATGATGGGAGCACCGTAATATAAGGAATAAGCTAAGTCATGAGCTTTATACCTCTCTCCCCAAGATAGAGATTGTATAGCGGAGATTAGGCTCTGATGGTATTGACGAAGTATTTGAATGTTTGTTCTTACTGTATCTTTCAAGTAAATATCCTTTGCAAAAGTTAGTCAGTGTTAAAGAGGTTAAAGGGAACTGGGGTACTGTTCACAGACTTCTTTTTTAAAAAAAATATTTTATTTTTAATTTATGGAATAAAACAAGCATTTCCATGACAGTGTAATAAAAAAGATGATTGCACATGAAACTGCACATCTATTATGTACATCTTGTTATTCCTTTTAAATATATAATAAAATTATCATGTAAGTTATTTTCCCCTTTTTTCTTCTTCCCCTCTCCGTTCTACAGATGGCTACCATTAGACACAAATAGGTATATATATATATATATATATATATATATATATATGTAAAATTATTCTGTAAATACTTCTATTTATTAGTTCTTTCTCAGACTTCTAACACAGGAGGAGGGGAGCCAAGCCAGTGGGTTTTGAAGCTGCTGACGAAGAGACAGCCACAAACAGCTCAGGGTGCTTGAGAACCCCGAGGGGAGATGTAGTGCACCTGGAACCTGGGAGAAGGGTCCAGAGCATACATCTTACAAATATAATTGGTTTCCTTTGTAATCATCCATATCTAATTTTATACATTTAAAAACACTATTTTGAGAAGGTTCTGAAGACTGACAAAAGGTTCCATAATAAAAAAAAAATTAAGAATTCCTGCTCTAGTCAATGTTCTTTTACTTTTTCATGGATGGTCAGAATGAAGAACTACCTATACTCGTGTAACAAAGAAGAGTTCACAATGAACCACCACCATGCTAGGTGCTACAACTTGACCTTGAGTCTCAAGGGTACAAGTTTGTTTTTAGTTATGGCAATGTTCTCTCAGATTTGTTTGAAGATAAGTATATAGAATCTGAACTCTATGTAATAAAGTTTTCAAATGTTAATTCATGAGGATTTTACCTTGGGCAAGTTTTCTTAATTCTTATCTTGTAATTCATCTTAGTTACACCTTATCTTATGCATAATTCCTTTTTCTTTATTTTTTTTTTTTGAGGTTTAGGTATTAGTGAAGTGTTTTCTTTTTTTTTTTTTAAGAAAACAACTACTTTCTCATCTTTCTAGTTCCAGTCATTTGTTTGTGTGCTGCTTGGCTAATTTTTGGTTGTTTTTATGAATTTAAAAATTGTTTGGATGGAATTTCTCTCTCTGTTTTTCCACTCAGTCTTTGTTAGTAGTGCATGGAAATGCTAAGGAATTTTGTAAATTGATTGTGCATCCTGGTACTTTACTGAACCTAATAATTATTTTGATTATTTTTTTTCTATCAGATTAATTTCGTTTCCTCTTTGCTGGTATCTATTTCTGAAATTCTTTTCTCATATTTTTGTCATAATTTATGAAATATTACTGGAAAAGGGGACATATGTGTTTTATGCCCAAATTTATTGAGAAAGTTCCAGCATGTCTTCATTGCAAATTATTTTTTTATTATATTGAAGAAGTACCTTTAAATACTTATCCTTTGAAGGGTTTTTAGGCTAAATGACTTGTATTTTTATCAAATGTCTAAATTTTTTTCTGCTTTTTTTATGCAGTAATGTCATTTTGTTTTCAAGTTTCTTAATATTGAAGTACCCTTTAATCCCTCATTATGAGGTATATCTTAGTCCCTTTCCCAACTTTATTTGGCATCAATATTCCTTAATTTTAATTTCTAAAATTTCAAAATTGTTATTCACATTAATGGCCATACCTGAAAAAGAATCCTTGATACAATCTGGCCATAAGTGCCCAATCCAATTTTGGATAGCCCTAATTGTTGGAAAGATTACCTGCATCCTACCTAAATTTACTTTCAATTTTTCTAGGAGATGGACTTTCAACCATTTAGACGGCTATTAAGTCCCAAAGTCTCGTTTTTTTTTTCCCCCATTTTAAATGTACTGCATTCCTTCTACTCAACCTTACATGATATGAATTTGAGGCCCTCTTCCTGCTTGCTTTCCTCTTGACCCAGCATATCAGTGTCTTCCCTTAAAAATAGTACCCAGAACTGAACAAAATCCTTCAGATGTAGTCAAAAGAGGGCTAGGGACAGTGGAATCAGCACTTCCTTATTCTTCGAAGTTGTATCTTTCTTAATAGAAAGCAAATAGGATCTAAAAGTCCTATTTACTTTCTCAGTTGCCATTTCAAAGTGTTGACTCATACCTAGATTGCAGTCTACTAAAAAATATCCCCAGGGGCAGGTAGGTAGAATAGAGTACTGGGCCTAGAGTCAGGAAGACTGGAGTTCAATTTTGATTTCAGACACTTACTATCACTCTGACACCGGGTATGTCACTTAACCCTGTTTGCCTCATTTTCCTCATTTGTAAAATGAGCTGGAGAAGAAAATGGCAAATTCCTCCAATATCTTTGCCAAGAAAACCTCAAATGGGGTCACAAAGAGTCAGACATGACTGAAGAATGAACAACAATAAATATCTCCAGATCTTTTTTAGACAAGATTTTTTTTAGTCTCATGTCATATATTTTATACTTTGAAGTTTATTTTTGAACTCAAGTGTAAAACGTTATATTTATCCTCACAAAATTTCATCTAATTAGGTGAGGCCCAATATTCTAGTCTGTCTTTAATTTTTAAAATTCTTAGTTCAAAGTACTAACAGTTCCTCCCAGCTTGGTGCCTTCTTAAAATGTGATAAGTATGCCATCTTTGTCTTTGCTGAAGTAATTCATACAATTGTTAAGTAGTGCAGGGCCTAGGAGTACTCTAATGGAGATCTCCTAACTTGACATGAATCCATAATGACTACATTCACATCTCAACGTTCAACTAGTTCTAAATTTATCTAATTGTCCTATCATCTAACCCACATCTCTCCATCTTTTCCAAAGAATAGTGTGAGATGATTTTTAATTTTAAAAAATCTAAATAAATTTTATTTTGCAGTGCTTCTATACTCTGTTATTTTAATAATTATAAAGTTAGTTTATGAAGACATGTTTTTGATGAATCCCTATGACATTTTTTGTGATTCATTTTCCAGATAGTTACTAATTATGTATTTAACTGTGCCTGGCACATAGTAAGTATTTAATAAATGATTTTTCATTCATTCATTAAAACTCATTGGTTTTTATTTTATAGAATCAATTTTCTGCCTTTTTTTAAAATAAAGGTATTTGCCCATCCTGGTGATACCTCTACCATTCTCTTTAAAACTTTAGTGACAATGACTTAACCATAGCATCTGCCAGTTTGTTCAATACCTTATGCTATAGTATATGTGCCTTAGGTGACTTGAATTTAAGTACATCCAAGTACACTTTTATTATTCTGTCATATTGAGTATCTACTCTTCTTATACATTTTTATTCTGTTATTTCTTTTTTAAATGTATTAGGGATTTTATTTAATATTTTAGTTTTCAACATTGGTTTCTACAAGATTTTGAGTTACAAATTTTCTCCCCATTTCTCCCCTCCCCCCATTTCCAAGATGGCATATATTCTGATTGCCTTGTTCTCCAGTCAGCCCTCCCCTCTTTCACCCCTACTTTCTTGTAGGTCAGGATAGATTTCTATGCCCCATTCCCTATATATCTTGTTTCCCAGCTGCATGAGAAAAACAACTTTTTTTAATCATCTGCTTTTAAAACTTTGAGTTCCAAATTCTCTCCATTCTTCCCTTCCCACCTGCCCTCCCTAGCAAAACAAGCAATTCAACATAGATCACACATGCATCATTATGTAAAACACTTCCACAATGCTCATATTGTGAAAGGCTAATTATATTTCCTTCCATCCTATCCTGTCCCCTTTTATTCAATTTTCTCCCTTGAGCCT
>JAQQSZ010018523.1:0-10559 GCA_028646595.1 Phalanger gymnotis | reverse complement strand
GAACTCAAAGTTTTAAAAACAGATGTTCAAAAACAAAAAAAAAAAGTTTTTGCATGCAACTGGGAAATAAGATACACAGGCAATGGGGCATAGAAATTTATCTTGCCCTACAAGAAAGGAAGTGAAAAGGGGATGGGAGGGGAGTGGGCTGACAGAAGGGAGGGCTGACTGGGGAACAGGGCAACCAGAACATACGCCATCTTGGAGTGGGTGGGAGGGTAGAAATGGGGAGAAAATTTGTAATTCAAACTCCTGTGAAAATCAATGCTGAAAACTAAATATATTAAATTAAAAAAAAAAGAAAAACAATAACAACAAAAAAACAACCAAATGTTAAAAATTGCTCTTACATGTAATTGGAAAAAAAATTATATTATTAAGAGGAAAAAAAATGTATGTGCAAAAAAAAAAAATTAGGCACAATAAGACAGAGTTCCAAAATGAGGCCACATCAAATTTTATCACTCTAGACCCCTACAGAAATAGGTACCATGCTTCCCAGTATTTTTAATAGGGAGAGGAAGAGAATAATTCTATAAAAGAGAACTAAATTACATGAAAGTTCCTTTTTTCATGGGAGAATGGAAGATGTGGAGCATACAATACATTGTAAAAGCTATCAATTGTTTACAATTTTGGATGCTTAAATTTTCCACTCACAAAAGCAGGACTCCATCAGCATATACATGTGTATGTACTACTGCCATGATAATATTTTTTTAATTGCAGATTTCTACTTATTAAATACCCTCAATGTTAAAAAAAAAGAATGCTTCCTTTTCTGCCAATTCACTTTATTATATGATGGCTTTTTTTGTTTGTTTTTACTGGTTAGTTTGCAAATTTGCCTTTAAAGTAGACGTACTTGTGGCTCTACTGTAGTGATTATAATTCTCGAGTGGTCATTCTTCCTATAAATAAATGCAAGTTCTCATTATCTTGGTATAATGGGATTATTAAGAAATTATTCTTGGACTAAAGCCTTTACCCATGCCTCATGGGTCAACACTTACCACAACAGGGATTATCCAATGGTACAATTATTACAGCTCAAATGCATGTTGGTCTGGCTCTATGCTATAGCGTTCTTACAGATTTATATCCTCCAACTGCCATTTTTACTTTAGCACATGTTTGCCAAATTCAGAAACTGATAAGTTAAATAAAGTTTTTTTCCCTGGGTACTTCCTCAAGCTACAGCTCTTATAGGTAGATTGAGCCACATTAAACAAGCTCTCTTTGAAGAGATAGGATTTTAAGTGGAAGCATTGCTAGCAGGGTGATCAAGCTAATCAATGATAGAAATATTCACCAGTATCATCAACAGTTATAATAATCTTTTTTTAAAACATTTTAATACCTAATTTATAGAGGCATTGATACATTTACCTCCACTGCTGGTTATTACGTAGGTCTACATTTTAATATTATTTTTAAGTCTTTCAAACAATAGAATACTACATTTTAGGCATCATTTGTTCATTAGTCATAGATCATTCATTAGTTTATTAAGTCATTTAACATCTCTGTGCAAGGTACCTGTAACAGTAAGTCAATAAACACAACATCAACAATAATCGTGAACATGCCTATGCAGTTCTGTATCTCAAAGTATGAAAGACTCTCCACATAGAAGGTAGAAGAAGTAAAACACTTATTCACACACCAGAGAACCATATCCCATAACCAGGCAATCTGCTTCCACCAGTAAGTCTACTTTATCATAACAGCAAAGAATTTAAAACACAATATCAAAACACGGAGCCTCACCATCCCTAAACCTCTCTGACCTCCTGCTGGGGTCTTCCCAAAAACTCACAGTATAGCTATCACAGGTCGACTTTCTTTACTTCAGCCATCAACAGCCATACCGGCTCTCTCTCAGCATTTCTTGTGACACAACTTCCTTTTCCTCTCATCAAGCTCCTCCCACCACATGTGACTTAGGCTTCCCATGATGTAAGCAGGTCAAATGGCCTAGTAATGTGTGAGAAAGATCTTCACATCTAAATTGCTATTACAGCACCATGTTACACATTTTAGAAGATTCAAGACGTAATCTTGCTCTCATGAAACCTATAGACTAGTACATGTTAAGTGTTAATTTATTAATTCCCTTATTAAGGAACTAAGGGGTGGGAAGGAGTAATGGTAAGTGTTCTTTATGATTAGGGGAATGAGAGGAGTTGATGATAATCCTTTTTGCTCTTGAAAATAAAATGAACTGATAGTTAAGAAAAAAGGATGCATGTTGAGATTGATTCTTTCCCTGTTTTTCTGAACCCAAGAACTTGACCACTGACTACCTTGTACCTCTCTACAGGGTAGGTCTATTAAAATAATCTCAAATGCTAATGCAATGAGGGACTGGCAATAAGCCCAGTCTTTACGAGCCTACACAGAGTGCTCAGTTGATAAGGACTATTAGCCAGTCCTCCATTACAGTAACTTTGGCACATATGTCATAGATTGTCTACCCCTATTCTAATTGCTGAAAGGCAGAACTTTCTACTTGCATATTGGGTAGGGGCTGGACTTGGAGTCAGGAAGACCCAGTTTCAAATGTCTCTTTGGTCAGTTAACATTTATTAAGCATCTGCTGTGTATATCAGGCATTGTATTAAGCTCCGGGGATAAAAAGAAAGGTAAAAGACAGTCCCTGTTCTCAAGGAGCTTAGTCTAATAGGGGAAACAACACACAAACAACTATGTATAAAAAAAAAGCTACATAAAAAATAAAATAGAAATAATCAACAGAGGGAAGGTACTAGAATTGAGATAGTTTGGGAAAGGCTTCCTCTAGAAACTAAGATTTCAGCTGGTACTCAGTTATTAAATATGTGACTCTGGACAAGTCATTTAACTTTTAAGTGTTATATTAATGTGAACTCTGTACTTAGTAATCTGTGGAAGGCTTTGCTTTGGTCATTGACAAGAATACGACTTAGACCCATTCTATTACTGTCCACTCTGTCTTCTGGGCAGCACAAATGGGTAGGGAAATCACTACACCTAGAGTTAGAAGACCTGGGTTCAAGTTTAGATTCTGCTATTTACAAGCTGTATGACCTTAGGGAAGCCACAATTTGTGAATGCTTTTGTTTTCTTGTCTGTAAAATGCTAATAACAAAAATACCCCCTCAGAGCACTGTTTGTGATAGCAAACACTAGAAACAAAGTAGATGCCCACAAACTGGTGAATGTCTAAACAAGCTGTGGTATATGGATGTAATAAAATATTATTGTGCTGAAAAAAATGACAAATATGATGAATATAAAAGTATAGAAATATTTACATAATCTGATGCAGAGTAAAGGAAGTAGAACCAACAAAAGCTATACCCTTTGACCCAGCATAACAATACCACTACTTGTTGTATTTCCAAAGATGATTAGGGAAAAAGGAAAAGACTCTATATGTTCTAAAAAGTTTAAAGCAGCTTTCTTTGTGGTGGCAAAGAACTGGAAATTGCAGGGATGCCATCAATAGGGGAATGGCTAGACAAGTTCTGGTATATGATTGTCTTGGGACATTACTGTACTATAAGAAATGATGAGCTCAGTGATTTTAAAAAAACATGGAAAGACTTGCAAGAAATAACAAAAAGCAAAATGAGCAGAACCAAGAGAATATTGTATATAGTAACAGCAATATTGTTTTAAGAACAACTTTGAGCTAATAAGTTATTTTGACTATTATAAATGCCCAAATTAACTATAAAGGACATATGAAGAACAATACAATCTGCATCCAGAGAAAGAATTGATAATTAAAAGTATGTAGAGAATAATTTTACATATATGTATGCGTATTTGTGTCTAATGATAGCCATCTCTAGGGTGAGGGAGTGGGGAGAGAAGAAAAAAATTTACACGATAATTTTGCTGTATATTTGAAAGGAATAGCAAGTTGTACATAGCAGACTTATAGTTTCATATACAATCATGTTTATGTTGTTCTGTTTTATGGAAATGCTTGTTTTATTCCATAAATTAAAAATATTTTTAAAAAAGTGAATGTTGCAAAATTACAAAGAACAAACATGACCCTAAAAAAGAGATATGAGAAGATATTCCTATCTTATTCCTTTGCAGAGGTAGAAGTTTGATAGGCGTGGAACAATGAACATATTTTCAGACTTTTTCAATGTATTGACTGGTTTTGTTGACTTTCTTTCTCTTCCCCCAGTTTTTCTTTTTCTTTTCCCTTTAAAAATATTACTTGCTATGAGGGATATCTCTATGGGAAGGAGGAAACAAATACTAGAAGGAATTTAGTGATGTAAAAAAAAAGATCTCAATAAAAATTAACTTAAAAATAATAATTCCTATCAAAGGGGTACCCATCACTGTGGAATGGTTAAAGAAGCTGTGGCATATGATTGTAATAAAATATTATTATGGTATATGAAATGACAAGCAAGATGATTTCAGAAAAACCTGGAAAGACTTACATGAACTGATGTAAAGCAAACAGAACCAGGAGAACATAGTACACAGTAACAACAATATTGTCAATGAAGAATTGTGAATGACTTAGCTATTCTCAGCAATATAATGATCCAAGACAATTCCAAAGGCCTAATGATGAAGCATACTATCCACCTGCAGAGAAAGACTGAAGCATGCTATTTTTTACTTTCTTTCTTTCATACTTTTTATTCAAATCTTCTTGTACAAAATTACTAATATGGAAGTGTTTTACATGATTGCACATGTATAACCTATATCTGATTGCTTACCATCTCAGGGAGAGTGGAGGAGAGAGAGGGAAGGGGATGATAGAATTTGGAACTCAAAACTTTTTTTTAAAATGTTAAAAAATTGTTCTAACATTTAATTGGGGGAAAATAAAATATATATTAAAAATAATAATTGTTTCTCCATGTATAACAAAAAATTGTTGTATCAAATGAGGCAATAGTCATATAAGCATTTTTGTAAACTACAAAGTGTTACACAAATGTAAAGGATCATTATACGGAATCTATCAAAGCATCTCTAAATTGATTTTTATATCTATAATCAATCAACCATTCAACAAATATTTTTATTAAATACCTACTGCATACCACACACTATGGTTTTGCACTATTAAAAAATGCCTTTAATTAAGTAATCATTCTTTCAGTAAATACTTATTGTGCAAATGCCCTGCCAAAGGAGCCAAGCCTAAACTAATTAAGGGGCTAATATAAAGAAGTAAATCACACAGTGCTTACTCTTGGTCTAGTTGGAGGAATAAGACACAAACACTTGAAAAATTGACTAATAATATTTTGTACCTGACAATTGGTTGGCACAGATAGTTAAATACTTATGTAGTTTAGAGGAGGAAAAGATCACTACGGACTCAGTCTGGGAAGGCTTCTCAGAAAAAAAAATAGGACTTAAGCTGAGCCTTTTAGTTTGAATAGAGTTTGTAAAATCAAAAAGGAGACATGAGGGCCTCCATGGGGTAAGTATAATGTGAACAAACTTCTGAAGATAGGTATGTATAAGGTGTAATAGCTAGCTCACATTTCTATATTCTTTTCTGGTTTACAAATCCTTTCCTTGCCACAATCCTGTGAAGTAGGAAGTGTACATGTGATTGGCTACACTCTTTGCAGGAGAAAACTGAGGCTCAGAGGAGTTAAATTACTTGCCTTGGGATGTAATAGCGGGGCCTATGGTCTAATGAGGCAGCTGGTGACTCAGAGGATAGAGGGCTGGACCTGGAGTCAGGAGGGCCTGAGTTTAAATCCAGCCTCAGACACTTCCTTATTGTGTGACCCTAGGCAAGTCGCTTAACCTCTGATTGCCTGACAAAAGGATCCACTGGAGAAGGAAATGGCAAACCACTCCAGTATTTTTGCCAAGAAAAATCCATGGACAGTTGGTTCACAGGGTCATGAAGAGTCAGGGACAATTGATCAACTGAACAAAATGGTCTAATGAAATTTTCCCATTCAAGTAAGAGAAGCAAAACAATGGGTGAAGGAGCCCCTGTCACTTCCTTCAAAGAATTATCTCCATGGCCTCAACTGCATCCACTTGGAACTAGTTCAATGCTATTCAATGCAGTCAAATAAGTGAACCATTGACATTTTTCTCTTGCAAGGTGGATTACTAAGTCAATGACATTCAAAACCTGATTATCAGGAACAAAGTGATGTTGTAAGTAATAAACAAAGCATATTTATAGTCCCAGGAAGTTCACAAATAATTTCCACTGTTTACAATTAAGGCAGAGTATAGTTTATTTTCAAGCTAACATCAACATCTTCAGGCATTGTACCCATTTGAGAACTGTAGGGTAATATGACAGAATCATTTGGATTATCCATTAAGCTCATTCAAATTCTTTCTAAAGCAAAGATTCTTAACTTGCTGTCCACAATCCCTTTCTGGGATCTGTAGAGAGAGTTCAGAGAGTCTAGGAGGAGAAAGAATTACATCTTTATTTTCACTAACCTCTGATTAGAAACTTAGCCTTTCCTTCAGTTATTAATATAGACAATAAAGTAATATTTTGAGAAGGGGTCCCTAGGCTTCTCTAGACTACCAAAGAGAACCAGGACACAAAAAAAGTGAAGAACCCTTCTTCTAAACGCTTCCAGATTTTTTTATCTTCTTAGTATATGACATTCAAAATTAGTACTAATAAAATAAAATAATTGCATTATAGGATTTTTACATAGAAAATCATGGTGAAAATTCATTGTATAAATAAACTCCAGGAAGAAGGTTGAGGTCTCTAGGGATCAAATCCCATAATTTGTCATGGTTTATATGTTAAGCCAGTTTAAAAAATTATGACTTTTTCTTCCTTTCTTCCTTCTTTTCTTTTTTTCTTTTCCTTTCTTCTTCCTTCCTTCATCCTTCCTTTCTCCCTCCCTTCTTTTTTCCTTCCTCCCTCCCTTCTTCCTTTCTCTCTCTCTCTCTCTCTCTCTCTCTCTCTCTCTCTTTCTCTTTCTCTCTCTCTCCCCCTCTCTTTCTCTCTCTCCCTCTCTCTCTTTTCCTTCCTTGTTGGCTAGTATTCTTGTAAGGTTTATACCTAGTAGGAGGAAATATCAAAATTTATTGGAGAGCTAGTAAGGAGAATGGGCATCAAGAGTGAAGAAGTTTTGCCATTGCTTATCATCAAAAAGGGATTAAACATGTTGTGATGTTCTTTGTCCCTCATGGCACTCCATTAGCTGCCTATGAGACTTGATACACCAGCTCATATGATATCTTAGTATTCCAACATTGTTTGTGTCAGAAGGGAAAGCATTTCAAGCAAGGCAATACTAAAGATAACACAAAAATAAAAATCCATACAAATTGTAACAAAATCAGGATTCCTGTTCCTCTGGGATTCTCTCCCTATGTTGAATTTCAGGAGAGGAAGATTTAAGTGGCATTGATAATAGAGGAGAAGAGGTCTGTTTGTTCCTTTGGCTTTGACAAATGGCTTAGTATTATGTTGCATGGTTTGACTATATAATGATGATCCTATTGCCAATACAATTGATTGATAAACATTTATTTAGCACCTACTATGTGCCAGGTACTGTGCTGAATGCTGGGGATACAAAAAAAGACAAAAGACAGGCCCTGTCCTCAAGGAGCTTACAATCTAAAGAGGGACACAACATATAAACATATATATATGAAGCAGGCTGAATACAGGATAAACAGAAAATAATTAACAGAAGGAAAGCACTAGAACTAAGAGGGATTTATTGAGAGGAATAAACTCGTTCCCCAAGTTATTTAGGCTTGGGTTACTTTGAATAGTTATGAGAACTCTTCCCTATCCTTAAGAGGGTGGGGTAAGGTGAAATTGCAATTGGGAAGAAAAATGGGACTTGTGCCCTCACTAGGGTCTGCACATGTCCCCAGCTGTCCTGGGGTATAATGTTGGGATCGCTTGTCAGGATTCCATTTCTTCCCCTTTGTATTATTTGTTTCTTTGTACTCTAGGGATTTGATGACAAGAAGAGTCCTCCCTGGGAGGACACTAGCATGTTAATGATCAGTAATCAGCTAAATATTAGTATCCCTGCCTGTAATTATTTTTAAACATTGTATAAGTACCCGATTTCACATTTTGGTTTTATTCCAACAATTCTTAGTTTTTATGAACTACTTTGTTTTCTTTTTTCTTTTCATTTTTTAAAAAAAATTTGAACACACGAAATTTCCACTGGCATTGTTAACTGGTTACTGTCCATTAAAGATGTGGTTGAGAGAGGGCTTTTTCAATTGGCTTTATAGCTCGAACTTGTGGTATCTTTTAAAAGGTTGGAGTGTAATGAGAGACAATGCTGTAAGGCAATTAATTCTAGTTTGACTCTTGAAGGAGTCAAACTGATTCCATCATAGTGTAGCTGAAGACAGAATGGACAAAGAGAGTAGGCCAAGACTGACTCAGACCTTTTTAAAGATATTACCAGTTCTATCTAGAACAGTAAAAGAAGATTGGATATGACATGAATCTCCCTTCATGCCATTTGGTTTAAAAATGTACATATTTTCAAATATATACATATATGTATGTATGTATACGCATGTGTGTATGTGGGTGTATGTGTGTATACACACACACAAACAGAATTCATACTTTTTTCAATCATGTCTTACTCTTCATGGTTTTCTTGGTAAAGATACTGCAATGGTGCAATGGTTTACCATTTTCTCTTCCAACTCATTTTATAGCTGAGGAAACTGAGACACACTGGGTTAAGTGACTTGCTCAAGATCACACAGGCAGCAAGTATCTAAGGCCAGATTTGAACTCAGGAAGATAAGTCTTGCTGACTCCAGGTACGGTGTTCTATCCACTGTGGCACCTAGCTGACCTATTTAAATATATAAATATTATACATACATATATATGGAGAAATTTTAAATATTACATTTATATATTTTTAAAATATATATATATATATTTAAAACAGAAGTGTGTGTATATAAATTCAACACATTACTTTCAAAACTGTGTTTCCACAATTGTGGAAACAAACTGTCATTGTGCTTCCTTCCGAACATCCTTCTGTTTTCTTCTGTGCATTTAAAAACGTTTCACTGGTCTTTTTAGGTCCAGCAATTAAAAAACAAACACAATCAAACAAACTTTATACAAATAAGAATGGTCAAAAGAAACAAATTCATATGGTAGACATGTCAAAAAAATATGGCTCTTTCTGTATCTTGAATCCATAACTCTTTGTCAGGAGGTGGGTACCATGTTTCATCATAGATCCTCTGGAATCATGGCTGAACACTGCATTCATCGGAGCTCTTAAGTCTTTCAAAGTTGTTTTTCTTTACTATGTGGTTATTCTGGTTCTGGTCATTTCACTATTTATCAGTTCATACTACCCAGGATTCTCTGAAATTCTCTTTTGTCATTTCTTACTGTGCAATAATATACCATTATACCATATACCACAATTTTTCAGTTACTCTCCATTGGGTAACCCCTTAAATTCTAGTTCTTTGATTTGCTTTTTTTGTTCCTTTTAGGAAGAGAATCCCCAGGATCAGGATTTTCTTTTTCTTTGCAACTCTTCCTCTCCAATGTTATCTTCCCTCTTACCCCTATCTTCACTTATATTTCTGATGAGTTTGATGTATTTCTACACTAAACTCTGTGTATATGTTTCACATTCCTTTGTACATTTGTTCAGACATGATAGGGTCTGGTTATCGTAGAGAGTTCCTCTTCTGTTATATTCCCATGTGGAAATCCTAAGGAACCTGCTTCCAGAAAATTTTGAAGATGTGGAATGGAACTACCTTGGAAAGATCACGGAACATGAATTAGACATTCTGTAATCAGTTAGGTGGTACAATAGACAGTGTAGGGCCTGGAGTCAGGAAGACTCATATTCCAGAGTTCAAATCTAGCCTCAGACATTTACTAGATCCATGACCCTGGGTAAATCATTTATCCTGTTTGCTTCAATTTCCCCATCTGTAAAAAGATTTGCAGTAAGAAATGGCAAACCAGGGCAGAGCCAAGATGGCAGTTGGAAAGCAGGGACTAGTATGAGCTCCCCGCCAAGTCTCTCCAAAAACCTATAAAAAATGGCTTTGAACCAATTCCAGAACTGTAGAACCCACAGGGTAGCAGAGGGAAGCAGGGCTCTAGCCCAGAACAGCCTGGATAGTCTCTGGGTAAGGTCTATCCCACAGGGAGCTGGGAGCAGAGCAGTGCAGAGCTCAGTGTGGCAGGCATGGACCAACCAGACCAGGAGCCAGGCGGAGCGTGCCCTAGCGCACTGAATCGGTGAGCTGCAGCACTTACCACACTTCTCAACCCACAAACACCAAAGACAACAGAGCAGGTTAGTGGTAAAAGCTGTTGGGGACAGGGAGTTTGTGGTTTGGCCACCGCCCTGGGGGCAGCGGAGGTGGGGCAGCTACAGAACTACAGCTGCAGTTGCTTCTGGCCCCAGGCCCACCTGGTGGGAGGAATTAAGTGGCTGATTAGAGCAGGAGTGAAGAGCCTGCTGAAGATTTAAGTCCAGTCCAGGTTGGGGGTTCTTGGGGAAGGAGCAGTGCTGGTGAGGCAGAGCTGGCGCATC
>JAQQSZ010018522.1:0-10559 GCA_028646595.1 Phalanger gymnotis | reverse complement strand
AAAAAAAAATAAGTTTGCTTATGTGAATAGATATCAATGTCTGATTTTCAAAATATTAGCTAGACTGTGAATTAAGATGACCCTTCGCCCTCCTCTTCCAAATTAATCGAATATTGCACTAATTATAATACCATGAAACGTGGAAAGAGAAGAGAATGAGAGCGAGGAAAAAGAAAGGAAAGAAAGAAGATGTTTAGTGAATGGAGAGTGTTATCTGCTCCTCTCAAACATCATGATTACATGTTTCCAGTAGGGACCTATATGACAATTCAGATCTCTAAGTTTGGATTTTAAATTTGGCCAGAAGCTATTCTGTGATGTTTTTTTTTTTTGAGACAATAGGAATTTAGGGCACATGTGCACACATAGACACACAAACACACACACACACACACACACACACACACACACACACACACACACACAACTAGGTTTATTACCTTTCACCCTGGACCCCAGGGCTAGCCCCAGCTAGTTTTTTTTTCTTTGCATCATCCCACTCCAAGGGTGAGAATCTAATTTTAGAGTTGTAGGGATGTGAGTCCATGCAGAGAGCCACGAGGAAGCCCAAACAGCTGCAGATACTCATCAAGAGCAAGGAGAAGGCCCCAGGAAGGTGGAGGTCAGTTTTTTCTGTTTCTGGCCCACTAGAGAAAGCATCTGAATTCTGAGCCACCTTTGCTTAAACACTGGGTCACTGAAATCACAAGAAGTATTCTCATATGCATAAAATGTTTTGTAAAGGCAGAATTAGGGAATCTTGGATAATAATAGCACTTGGGTTTTTAAAAAATACATCGGTGGCTGAACTGACTGAATTTCATGAGATTTCTGGTCTGTTCCTTTCTTTGTGGAATCAAAGCTGAAAAATATCCTCTTAGAAGATGTGTGTGGTAAGGAATGTGGCAAGGAACAAAGGCCAGTCAGGAGTAGCCTCCCCCTGCCCTTTTTTTTCTTAATCATAGCCCTCATATGATATTGAAAAGTAATTATGGTGGCTCTTCTAGCCATATATTTTCCTGCTAAATATAAGGAAAGTTGAAATAGTGAGAGTGGGAAAAAGTGATGATCTAATGAAGTTCCTTTGTGTTGACTGGTCAGCCTTCTCTCTGGTTTTCTCAAGTTGGCAGTTAGCACCCTTCACACTGCTGTTCTCTAGAAGGGGATTTGTTGCATCCTCTGACTCGATGTCTAGCAAGTCCAGACAAAGTAATGTCGATAACCTCTGCACACTGAGCTTTGGTCAATGATGATAACCTTGCAGTATTGCAATGTGTAACTTTAACTGTTGATTCTTTTTAATTCATGTTTCCAGCCTTTGTTTCAGTTTTAAAGCAGTCTTCTCCAGCCATGGCGTCCCTGCAGGCTTTCCTCTTCATAATTCTCCTAAATTCACATATGAAAATTGGTCCTGAGACTTACTATACAAAAATTCACTGTTCAGAGACTTCACAGATGGGACAGAGTTTCATCTGAATCTGGAAAATGACTTCCCTCAGTAACAGTGAAATATAGGAAATGCCAATGACAACCTCCAAGAACAGGTGATGCCCTAGGCTGATTGGACTATCAGCAGAACCAGAAGAAAAATAAAACCCAAATCTGAAGCTGAAGTCAGAAATCTATTTTTTAAAACTTCATAGCTTTTCCCCATCCCTTCTTAATGTTCTGAATGAGATGACTGAATTTTGAAATCAGCTGAAATATATTCATTCTTCCTTTGCTTCAGGACTACTACTTGAATAATTTGTCTCTCAAATAGCCTTGCCTGGAAAGAAGCAGCTTTTTGCCATCTCCTTTTATTCCTTCTTTCCTTCTCTTAATCATTCTCTCTGGAAATATCACTGGACTATAAAATGGCTATTCTGATGTTATAGACATATCAAAGAGAAAAGAGCTTTGGGAGAAAAAAAAAGGCCAAGATTTAAATTATTCATACAGCTTCTCTCTTCTCTAGTTTCCCTTTCTTGCTCAGTGAATGGTGTGTCTTATGTGAATCTCAGGCGTGAGCGGAGGTGTGGGGTTCCACTCTAGTGATGCCGTCCTGGAGGAATGGCCTGTTTCTCATCCTTTTGACCATAACGTATGCAGTTTTTTTCCTTCCAGCAACAGTTGCAGATAATAATGTCACAAACATTCTCTGGGTTCTCATCAACCCATCCAACGCATGAAAACAAATTTAATTCTTTCTCTTCAGCATAATCATGCCCTAAATAAAATCATCAGTCAAATTATTTTTTTGCTGCAATAAAAATAAATGGAAATTCCATCACTGGCTTTTATAAGCATCTTTTACATGCATTTTGTAACCTTATATTTATCAAAAAGAAGGAAAGTAAATTGGTCATCAAGTTGTTAGCTAGTCCTTTGCTTTGAAATTCACATTTTTCACACTCTTGCATTATTTAAAGGAATAGAGTAAGCAATCTTGCCTTTAACCAAAGTGAACATTAAACACCTACTTCTCTTTTATTTTAGATACAAGAGGGATGCCAAAAGTTCAAAGACTCTAGTTAGAATTTAGAAAGATCCAAGGTAGAATTGAGAGTTTTCTTTTCAGTCTCCTGATTTTCACTGCAAAATCCCAAATTGAATGTGTTTACTTTGCAGGTGTTTGAGAATGCAGACTTGGAAGTGATCTCTGTGTATATATCAGCTCCAAAGTGTGGAGTCTTATCAGTACAAATCTAGTTGGAAGTATGATGGAAAGAATAATTTTGTTTTCTTTCAGGATCTGCATCAAGAGTTCTCAAAGTTTTTCAGGTTAGGTTTGCAGATTATTCATTTTTTAACAAATAACTCAGAGTAAGTTACTGCTTTATTAATCCCTCTTCCTCAAATGTACATGGCTTAAACTCTAAAAGTCTTAGGAGCCATGATTTTACGCCTCCTTCATGCATGTGTGCTGAAATTCACCAACATTAATGACATATTTCATCCTGAACTCAGCATTGTGATACAGTAATGGCTTTTAGACAAAGGGACCTCTCTTGAACGTACCTTGGAAAGAAATGACATGATAGTAGCTGGTGTGTATTAGATTTTATAAATTAGAGGTTTCAGTGATCAAAAAGAAGCCATATTTCAAATCCCTAGCCCGATTTTGAGTAGGGATTAGTTTATTGGTCCTATGAACTCTTACCTTGCCTGTTTCTCAAACAATTAGGGTCATTTCTCAGGCAGAACCAACTTGTTCAGAGTCTTTCTTTTCGGCTTTTGTCTCACATAAAAGGACACTGAACACCCTGTTGTTTACAAATTGAGGTTATGTGCCCGAGTGAACAACGTTTTTTGGCCTCCATTGCTTTGACTTCTTGACTGCTTCTTTTGGGTGGTTTTGTACCACAGACTCACCTTCTCACACTAGTAGCCATTCCTTGAACTTTTGTGACCAGTGTGCCAGTTGGATGTGATGAGTAATCTATTCTTGACTGGCCAAGTAGAGAAGAATCCAGGACGCGCGTGCGTGTGTGTGTGTGTGTGTGTGTGTGTGTGTATTTACCGTTATGCTCCAGGTTATATCAATAATTTTGGCCCACCACCTAGACTGTATAGAATTTCCCAAGTAGCTACTATGATCTTTACTTTTTTCTTTTTGAAGATATTTTGCCTTTTGATAGACAATGTTTGATTATGGCAATCATATCAAGGATGAAAAAAATTCCCATAGAAACGATGGGAATTATACACATTGTTAAGTCACACTAAAATTCCCCTTTATCGTATGTATGTGCTAGTAAAACTGGGGTAATTCCCTTTAATTAGGAATACAATGATCTTCACTATTAAGGTTTTTCCTTAGTCACTACCAAGTTTTTTTTTTTAACCCTCTTGTGATAATTTCTTTGTAAAATAAATGCTTCCCTAAATAATGGAACTGAAATGATTAAGTTTTTTTGTATGGGGGAGGGGACTTTATCCTGTTAAATCCTGGTAATTAAGCGATTCATTAAATAACATGGATTAAGGTGATCACAATTTTCTGTAGTCTTAGTCTAACTCAAGCCAGCATTCTAAAGAAGAAAGGCTCTACATATCTTTGTCCCCTTCAATTGGCATTATTTAGTTATCATCTTTGATAATTACACTAAATGGAACTAGTTTATTTTAGTACCTGAACTAAACTGTTGTTGTGCTTGTCGGTTGTTTCCGTCATGTCTGACTCTTTGTGACCCCATTTGGAGTTTCCTTGGCAAAGATATTGGAGTGGTTTGTCATTTCCTTTTCCAGCTCATTTTACAGATGAGAAACTGAGGCAAACAGGGTTAAGTGACTTGCCCTGAGTCACACAGCTAGTAAGTCTCTGAGACCAAATTTGAATTTACGAAGATGAGTTTTCCTGATTGTAGGCCCACACTCTATCTACTGTGCAACCTAGCTGCCCTGAACTAAACTATACATAAAAATTAGCTGAACTAAACATATCAGTGGTCAAATACTCAAATGAATCTGTGATCTCATAGATTCAGGAGTTCTTTCCAGGGATGTAGTTGGCTATACATACATACCTGCCCACTCTGTGCAAGTATTGTCTATGTCCTCCCAAAGTTCAGCACAGACCTATACCCAATTTGCTGGCAAAAATATCAGTAACATGAGGAAATTGGAATGTAATATAATCTATTGAAATATACTTGGCTACCATGTAAAGGTATAAATATTTTCTCAATCCACATTTAGGTTTATTTTGTGAACATACTACTCTTCCAGTATCAGGCTTTAAACTTTTTATGTCTTGTTTCCTTAAATTAAGGTGATCATTGAAGTCAAAATTACTTTGGTTTTGAAAATGCTTGGTATTACTGGATTCCAAATATAAGAAAACTAGTAAATTCAGTGGAGTCAGTAAGGTGATGTAGAAATCAAATATCAATCTTTATAATGCAATACTAAAAATATATTTATTAAATATTTTTATACTTAAAAATTTAAGGCTAAGCTTATGCTAGCTATTCATTTTTTTCTTATGTGTCCCTAAGGAATATTTCCATTGTAAGTTTAAATTCAGAGCCAGACATACCCTATATGAGATATATGTATAGATATATGTATATTGAGATATGTGGATATATGACATATATCTCTTATATGGAATATAACATTTTACTGAAATTAAATAATTTTCTGCCAACATGATTTTTTTTTAGAAATTTGACAATTTCTATAATATGAAAGCTTCTAAGTACTGGAATTGTATATTACTATTATTTGACCTCATTCTCTCTACCTATGACTCCTAGTCTCTTAGAGTGGCTTGCTTAAATAAACCTTACTGACCATAAAGATTTTTACGGTCAATGACACTGGTTATCAGATCCTGTGATCTTTGATCAGATGACTACTCTGCTTTCTTTTCTACTAGAACCAATGTTTGGTTCATTCGCCTCCAATGGGAGTAACTGAGGCCATACAAGGAAAAAGCCTGGAGTACAGGAGCCAGGAAAGAAAAGTCGGTTTTTCTGTGGGAATGACAAAGAAACAAAAACATGAGAGACACCAAAAAAAGTGACAAGGGAGAGAAGAAAGGTAGAATGTGATGGAAGGAAGGTGGGCGGTAGAGAATGATGGATAGAGAGAGTGACAATGGAGGGGAAGATGGAGTGGCCTAAAGATGGAACTTCAAAGATGCCTTTGGACATATGGAAGGTTTTCCTCTGACATATACACCCTAGAATAAAAATGCTATGGTATTTTGTAGACTCTGAATGTAAGAAGCAAATACTGATTCTGGCATCACTTAAATGCCTTTAGATTATTTCCATTTGATAAATTAATTATAGTGTGTTCACAACTTGAACTATATCAAATAAACAGTATAGAGACTCCCACCTCCCTCCTGTCCCAGAATCTTAATTACAACCAATATGGAAACATTTTCTCTCTCATGATGGAAAGCCACATTTGTTTTCACGGTCTTGTAAATGTCATCTGAGTCTTCCTACAACTGATCCCTAGGGGCTGGGCAGGACCATGGACATCTCCCACTGTACAACTTGAACAAGCTGGGGGAGAACACCAGATAGAACTCAGCTCTGAATGGAGACAGGAAAAGCATAACCTTTAGAAAGAGAACCCTTCCAGTGGGTTGAAGCTAAACTCCTCGCTCAGTACAACTGTCACATCTGCTTTCAGTCTCCGTGCCAAAGGGTCAGAGCTCAATCATAATCCTGTTGCACCCCCTGCTGGTTAAAAGCCTGTGCTCGTTTTGTTACTTTACACTGAGATAAACATTGCAGTCATTTCACACTTCTTTTAACATTCTATATGGATTTAATTATCATTTGTTTGGACTTCAATTGTTAGAGAGTATAGACAGTTTATTACAGATGTTCTCATGCTCGCTTTTTTTTTTTTTGGCATTTCCACTTACTTCTCCTCCTTCCCCAAAGGCTTCAGGGGTTCCACCGCTATCCACTCAATCTTTCGTCTGCTCACTTCTTTGATGAGAGAGCACAAGAAATTAAAAACCCACTCTCACCAAAGAATGAACAAAAAAAATCGCTGAGATTTCTTATGGTAAAGACTACAGGTAGGAGGGCTGAGTGTGTTTGTTATCTGTCTGATTGTCAGCGGTCTTTCCATCATCATCGCTAACACAAAGAGATGCCAGCTAACCTCCAAGTAATACCCCTTTTATTTTTATTTTAAATTCCAATAAAATTTCAGGGGTCTCGTTTGAGGCAGTATTGTTTGTGGAATATGACATCTCTCTCTCTGACTTTCTGTCTTAATGCCTTGTCATCGTTCTTGATGTCTGCCTGTCAGCACAGCAAGAGGGATTTTTTCATGTCTGAATAGTCACCTTAATGATAGCAGATGGAAACACCACAGGGGGTCCAAGCCCATCACACTGTCATTGTCGCACACTGCCCTGACCTGCTTCCACTCCTCTATTTTTTGTCCCTTTTTAAAGGAGAAATGGATGGTAATTGAAAAGGATCTTAAGCAAGATTTATGAAGCTATAGACAACATGATTCCCCACTATCTCTCTATGTTTTCACAAATAAAGTCTTAACCTTTTAAGCACCAATGACAGGACAGCTCAAGATAAATGGGTAAAAAGCTTGTAAATCTCATCCTACCAAAGTTGCCCCCCCCCCCCGAAAAAAGATGGTCTTGCATTAGCTCATAATAATTACTGGCTCCAGCTGAGGATTGTGTAAGTTTTTAGATTGGTAAATTCCTGAATAAAAATTATCAAAGTCCCAGAGCTGAGACAGCAGCAATACTGAACAGTTGCTTATGACCCAGGATGTTGTGATCATGGGGAATAGACTGAGCTTTCTGCATATTTTGACAGGACACATCTAGATGAACTCTGGAACTAGTCGTTAGGAAACTTAAACACATTTTTCTATTTTAAAATTTTTCTTTTAGTTCATATTTGTCTTCATAGAACAGCGCAGAAGATGATAGTTTATATGTGTGGCACTGATATACATATAAGAATAGAGCATACTAACTTTCACAGAGGGAGTGTATATCAATTCCAGAACTGAACTTTTGCGAATCTCCCAGTCTTTCTATCTTTTAACCTGTGGGGCCAATGAAAAATCTCCAAAATAGTATCATATATGCAGAAGGGCATAGGCACCTTTGGAAAACAAAATGAGTGGGGAAGGTTTTGCCTAGGCATATTCCAAGATGATATTCGAAGCCTCCATGTACCTCCAAATAAGAGTGCTCGATTGGGCTTGGCTCTGTGTAGTTTCCAGAATTAAAGGCATTCTAGATCCTTAAGGAATTGTAACCAGGCAACCTTCGGAAAATAATTTAACCACATGGTGACTAGACTTGTTTTTACATTGATGAAGCAGTAATGAGTTCCAAAGTGAAAGGAATCCTTGAATAATTTACTGAGCACTTTCTGTAGTCAATTAGAAAGAAATTATTCTGCATAAAAAGGGAATAATTCAATAAAATCAATGATATTATTGCTCCTTCTCAATATCATGTCAAAGCGAAAGGGAGCTTTGAATTAAAGTGATCTTGATGACGTTTGCCATAATACTGTATCTTAATAAGATCAAACACTTGTTCTTAGCTGATTGGATCACTTTGGTGGAATAACTAGGAAGATACCAAGTGGCTGGCATTTTCCAGAACTGACTGGGTTAAGGAACTAGAGTGTTGTAGCTAATGGCTACATGTTGCTTCACTGTTTTATTTATTTTTCCCACTGATAGTTTTCTAGTTTTGTAATAATGAATGCTGATCCATGAGCAATTTATAATATCTCACCCTGGCAAACACTTGGAAGTATTAAATGTGCTTATTTAGCTTTGTCCTACTTGCAGTTTTCTTCTAAAAATGTATGAGGAAATATGTGAATTACTACATAATTTTGTACTGGTAAGGAACAGTGTTCTAATGAGCTTACTCATTATCTTTTAGCTATTGATTGTACTATATGGGGATCACATGTTGATATGAGGTCTACAGTGGTCAGATTTCTTAGTTCCATCAGATGATGATCCGATTTCTCTCTTTCTCCCTCTCTCCCTCCCTCCTTTCTTCCCTCTCTCTCCCTCCCTCCCTCCCCCCCTCCCTCTCTCTACATATATATGCACATATATCTGTATATGCTTATATAGAGATTTTCCTAATCTAATTATAAAATGTTAATCTCCACATTTAATTTTTTTGTCTCCTGCCATTTGACAAAATGACTTATAGAAGATTCATTGACCATTCTCTGAGATAAGACAAAAATGACTGGCTTCTTTCAATTTGATTTTTCTCCTTAGCATTTCATCAAGTTCTAGAATCCCAGAAAGGAAGATCCTTTCTCTTTCAGCTCATGAATGTCTTACCATTAGCAAATGGTAGCTGCCAAATCAGGCTAGAAATTTAATGGACAATAAAGCTGTTGTCTGTCACCACATTTTAGTGTGTTTTTCATTACTAGTCCCAACATATACATGGAAACATTACAAACAAAGACAGATGTGAAATGGGAAAAAGTATTTAAAGGATGCCATATAGTTCTTAGCTAAATATTTGGGTTCTTGGTAGATTACAATTCAGATCATTAAATTAAAATTATCATTTCTTTCAGAAGCTGCTGTAAATTCTCATTTGTCTTTGGAGTCGTGCAGACATTAATATTGTTTATTTTAATTGTTTGAGAGAATAGTCATGTATGCTTTTTAATCTCTAACTTGTTCTTTGAGACAAGTGACATCGAATTTTGATCATAATATTAATGTCTCCCCTTTCTCGTCTCTCTCTGTCTGTCTGTTTGTCTCTCTATCTTGGTTTCTGTCTCTCTCCTCTTTCCCTCTCCCATTTCTCCCTCCCTCCCTCTCTTTTCCTCTTTCTCTCTGTCTTTTTCTTTCCTTTCTCTCTATATGTATATGTGTCGATATGTATAAATATATGCTACTTATACATATATAATAAAGCCAAATAGCAAACTAACATATACAGAATAAAGATAGAATAACAAAGTAGTTACAAAACAAATTTATGAGGAGAAAAGCACTCTAGTAATTGTGGGTATCAGGAAAGGCTTCATGGAAACATTGCTGCTTGAGCTGAGTCTTAAAAGAAGAAAAGGACTGTATGAGGTGGAGGTGAGGAGGGAGTATCATGGTATCAGGACTGTTGTGCTTGTCCTTCATTTTCAAAGAGGACCATGATGTTAGGAAAATGATGACATGACTTGCAGCTGATTTGGATTTGGGTGAGGGAGGACTATGCAAGGTCACCAGCCTCACTTTCTCCTCCAGAGCCATCTGGGTCCAGTGGCCAGACAGTCATCAGGATGATTGGAGATGGTCTAGGATGCAATGGGAGACCCTGGCCATTCTAGGCTAAGGCCTTTTCTGGTTTTTACTTTGAGTGAGGTAATGCCCATTCAGTGAATAGGCCTCTTTAAGAAATGAGTCAAGGGATGGCCCCTTTAATTAGAAAAAAGAAAAAAAAACAAACTTGGAGGGGAAAACCCTCAGGGGTTTTCAAAAGAGAAACAATTACCATTGATATTCACTCTGAGCCAGGAGGGCCCAAAATATAGCCCTTAAGTGGAGCTTGGGCAGGGACCTATTGTGGTCCAATCTATGAATGTCACAGTGAAATGAGTCAGAAAAGAGGAAGAAAGAAAGAAAGAAAGAAAGAAAGAAAGAAAGAAAGAAAGAAAGAAAGAAAGAAAGAAAGAAAGGAAGGAAGGAAGGAAGGAAGGAAGGAAGGAAGGAAGGAAGGAAGGAAGGAAGGAAGGGAGAGAGGAAAGAAGGAAGGAAGGAAGGAAGGAAGGAAGGAAGGAAGGAAGGAAGGAAGGAAGAAAGAAGGAAAGAAGGAAAGAAAGAAAGGAGCGAGGGAGGGAGGGAGGAAGGGAGGAAGGGAGAGAGGGAGAAACAGTTACCATTGACATTCACTCTGAGCCAGGAGGGCCCAAAATACAGCCCTTAAGTGGAGCTTGGGCAGGGACCTATTGTGGTCCAATCTATAAACATCACAGTGAAATGAGTCAGAAAAGAGGAAGAAAGAAAGAAAGAAAGAAAGAAAGAAAGAAAGAAAGAAAGAAAGAAAGAAAGAAAGAAAGAAAGAAAGAAAGAAA
>JAQQSZ010018521.1:0-10560 GCA_028646595.1 Phalanger gymnotis | reverse complement strand
GATGGGTTAATCAGTACACATGAAAATGTTTACTTTAAAGGATTTTGAAGCACTTATTAGAAATACACAGATTCTTTTCATTTCGTGTGAAAATTTCTGGTGGGAATTCAGTGGGCTGACTCACACAAATAAATACTAGTAATTATCTCAATAGTAAATATTTAATGTGGCCTCCAAAGTTTCATATATTTTGTCTTAGAGATGGAAAGGAAGCTTCAGTGAGTTGTCCCAGAGCAAGAAGTCATCACAGTGTGCATAAAAATGTTTCATTTAAAGGATTTCAAAGCAATCAGTCCTGAGCCTTGGTATCCTCCTCTTTAGCAAGAAGAGTCTGAGTTAAGATGAGCTCTAAGGTCTCTTCTGGCTCTAAGAGCCTGGGATTCTGTATGCCTCCATCCCTGGAAACTTATGTCTGGTTTTGTGAATTACAAATGCTCTGTTTTCTTAAAGGGGGAATCTGGCCTTAGAGCCACAAAATGTCCTTTATTTTGATGAATAGATATCACCATAAAACAGTTTAAGTGCCCATTAAGGTACAGTGTCTGGTGTGCATGTAAAATTTCTGTTGATCTGAATGCTAATAATAAATAAGTCCTCTTCTGAAATGTCATTGTGGGTGCGAGGTTGCTCCGGGTTCTTGAAGACTTCAGGAAAGAACACCAGTGCTGGCAACCCCTGCCATGAGGAAAAGCTTCCAGTTCAGGCTGGACGAAAGAACAGTGGAGGTCTGTTATGGGGGGAGGGAGGGGCAACCTCATGAGAATAGAGAGACTCATCACCAGCAGTCTGGTACCCAGGTGGTGATTTTTTTTTTTTTGGTGGGAGGAGAGAATGGAAGAAAGATTTTATTTGTAATTGTGTCCAATCCCACAGTCTAAAGATGTGTACCAGCTCAGCCTCTTGTCTGAAGCAAGAGCATAGCCTCTCTCAATCCAAACATTGCTAGATGCAGTTTGCTAGGGGTTTCAGTGTAGGAGCGAAAGTCATAATGCCTTACAGACAGTCTGGGTCCCCAAGGAGCAAAGAGAGAGAGAGAGAGAGAGAGAGAGAGAGAGAGAGAGAGAGAGAGAGAGAGAGAGGAGGAGGAGATGAAGGAGCTCTGAATCCTGGAGGTAGTCCCTGGAACAGGTGGGAGAAAGGCTTCCGCAAATTCAAAGAGTGGACTCAGTTCTTCCTCTACACCCCTCAGGCACCCCACCCATCTCTAGAATTTAGGTAGACTAGGATAAAAGCAGTTAAACTTTTTCTTGTGGTTTGGGGCTTGGGAGAGGATTCATCATGAGAATAAATTGGGTGAGGAAAGACCGATTTAAGAATACGTGGTTTTCTCATCTGGAGTGGATCTTGGGTCTTCAAGAATGAAAATGTGTTCATTCTCAGGTCTGGGTCCAGGCAGTTCTCTGGTCCTGGCCATGCAAAGAGAATCTAAAATTCTGAGCCCTTCATAGAAAGCATTAAGAACTCAAAAGCAAATGAGTTCTAAGCATTAAGAACTCAAAAGCAAATGAGTTCTTTCTATTGACAAGAAAGGCACTTAGCTGTTTCCTGTATTTGAGGACATTTTTCACTTCTCTCTGGCACCAGTTTGAAATAGCATAAATGCAAATGGTGTGTCATGATATGGTTTGCCTTCTGTTCATCCACATGCTACCACGGAAGAATTTTTTATCTCATCTCTAGAGACTGGCACATAGCTTCAGGGTGGGATCATTAGCGTAGAAATCAGCCTCCAGAATACCCAGCTGGGTCTGGAGCTATAGAGCGGTGCATGTGTTAATGCAAGGAACAATACAGAACAGTCCTGATTTTATACCAGCTATGCCGGATCAATGATTATCCTAGAAAAAAAAAAAAGAGGGTAGGTTCTTCTCTGGTAATTACCTTGAGGATAGGAACTATTTTTTGTTTTCAACAAGAAGAACCCTTGATTTGGAGGACCTAGGTTGGAATCCTGACTCTGCCACTTAACCAGGGAATCAATAAATCAAATATTTATCATAGACATACGAGGTGCTAGATGTAGAAGTAATAGGATACAAATAATATTAATAGGTGGTTTTCTTAGTCAATATGCAGGCTGCAGGGATTGGCTTTAGGGTCCCTGTTTTTGAGTTTAACATCACTGCTCTGGGCAACTCTATAAATTGTGGAGAAGGAGTCAACCTGCATCTGTAGAGTAAGTTTTCTCATCAAGGAGTTCCCTATTCCATTGAAATCACGGATCTAATCCCAATCTACACATGGGTGATGCAGTGAAGCAATCCTTCCCTGCAAGAAGCTTACATTCTAATGGTCAAGACCATAAGTACACACATAAGAATACATATAAAAAATATGAAGAGAATCAATGCAAATAAATACAAAGTTTAAATTCAAGAGGTAGTGAATTAGCAAATAAATACGAAGTTTAAATTCAAGAGGTAGTGAATTAGCAGGTAAGGGGATCAGGAAAGGCTTTATATAGAAGGTGGCAATTAAGCTTCATCTTGATGAAAGAGATGGATTCTGTGAGATGGAGGAGAGGAAGAGGGCCCAAGTTTTGTCCTCTGTAAAATAAGGGGGTGAACTAGATGACTTCTGAGTGCTCTTCTAGAAAATAGCTTTCTTCCTTCCTTTCTTTCCTTCCTTCCTTCCTTCCTCCCTTTCTTCCTTCCTTCCTTCCTTCCTTCCTTCCTTCCTTCCTTCCTTCCTTCCTTCCTTCCTTCCTTCCTTTCTCTTTCTTTCTTTCTTTCTTTCTTTCTTTCTTTCTTTCTTTCTTTCTTTCTTTCTTTCTTTCTTTCTTTCTTTCTTTCTTCCTTCCTTCCTTCCTTCCTTCCTTCCTTCCTTCCCTCCCCCTCTCCCTCCCTCCTTCATAGAGATTGCGGAAATACAATCAATAGGTCTGTGCAACTCACTGAATGTAAGAAATGATAGAGAGGGAGGTTCCCAGCACCCATGACTGGAAAAATGGTGGTGCCATTGACAGAAATAAGGAAGTCAGGAGCAGGATTAGTCTGGGGTGGGGGTGGGGTAGGGGTGGAAAGCTAAGGAATTGAGTTAGAAGTCTGGTAAGTTTGAAGGAATGGCTCATACACCTGGGAGTCACCAGATCTTTGTTACAACTCACTTCTGTTTTTCATTTAAACGCTTTGCTTAGCTGCTGGCCTTCAAAAGTCCTTAATGTGCACCCACAGGATGTCTAATGGTATTTGATTCGATTCAGTTGCTGTGTCCTGAGGAGCGATATTGCATATGTTTTTGGCAGTTCAAGTAAAACTCAGTAACTTGAGCTAGACCAGGCAAAAGACCACATCTAATAGGATGCCCTTCGGTAGCCTGAGTTGATGGAGTCTGATAATACATAATAAGAGCAGTGTGTTAAGTGACGTGTGTGATGAAAATTACATTTGTTTTTCATATTTTCTAAATTTGATTAGAAGCTTGTGGGAAACATGCAAGGGTGACCATGGACTTTTTGCCAAATGATGGGGGAAATCAATTTCATTTTGTGAAACTGATGGCTCCAACATAGCTGGGTTTACAAACCTTTCCCATGTGCTACTAAGCAGTTATTTTTGTAATGCTCCTGTGAAGTCTTCAATGGATTCTTAAAAACTGGCCTCACTAGAGACAGGGTCACATTAGCCCAGAGGGAACCTGGGCATGTTCCCAATGGGTCTCAGGTGGGATGAGCTATACATTTTACACTTGAAACTTTGGGAGCAGATAGAGAAGCAGAGAGCTGATGCTCCTAGAACTTTCCTAGTGACCTAGCATGGTGGGAATTGGCTTGGTCTCTTTCTCAGAGGTAGCCCAGCTGTGCTCAAGGGATTGGATAAAAGGGGAAAGACGGAAGAGTTTAATGTTTCAGGTTGTGCTTGCTTCAACATATGGAGGTGGTTATGGTGTAATGGAACTGGCACCACACCTGGCATCAGACCTGATTGAGTTTGAATTCATGCTCTGCCACTCAATAGATGTGCAGCATTTTAGTCAAGCTGATGAGGTTTAGACTGTGGGAACCCCCTTGAGCCCCACCCTGAATCTTCCCACTTGATCTGGCTTTTCATGCCCAAAAAGCCTAGTTTAGCCTAGCCTAGACTAGCCTCCCATTGTCTGGCTACCTCTGAATTCCCTTCTGGCTGTTTTCCACCCTTGATACTATCAATATCCATGCCTTCAACTACTTCCCATCCTTAATCCCATTCTCTTGGTTCCCAGAGTCTGACCTCATCCCAGTCCCATCACACTCCTCAAGACCCTCCCTAAATCCCTCCTCCCTTCACTCCAGGACCACCCTAGATCCCTCCTACAATCTTTGTGTATATAAGTCTCATCTTGCCTCCATGATGTGCTGCGCTCAGATTCAATCTAGCTCACCTCAGATTGACCTGCACCCTGGCATTAGCGTCACAAATGCTCAGGCTCATTAAGAGTCTACCCAATACAGCAAATCCTTCATAAACTTTGTTTTTCCTTGGCTGAGAAGGCTTGGCTCGAATTCTTTTGGCAGGACCCAGTGTGTTGGTATTTTGGGGTCTCAAGCACCCCTCAACCACAAATCTCATCAAGACCAGCCAATGCAAATTAAAGTTTTTTATTCTGCTGATGTTTCCTGCACAGGACATAAATTCTGCTCTCACAATCCTCATTTCTCTTTTAAACTATTCAAGAATAGTGTGTTGGAGTTCTATGTTCTCCTCAAAATCCAAAGGGTCCTCTGCCTCATCAGGTGTTGAATTATTTTATTTTGCAGTATTTACTCATAGATAACTGAATTTGTTTACTGGATCGGGAGGCCATATTCTCTTCTGCTGATGATGTTTTTCCTCTTGGTTTATTTGCTTTTATTCAAGTCTTTGAGTTTTCTTCCTCCTGAAATGTTTAACAATTTCAATCTTTTTTTCTCCCTTTATTTTCCCATATTGCTCACTTTCTGACTCCCTTCCCTCAGATGGTAGTTTTACATTGGGCCAGACCTCAAAGTGTTTCAGCCTCTTCCCATACAGGGCAATCAAAGATTTTGAAGGGACAGAACTGACCTCAGCGGAAAGCTGGTGCTCTTTCCTTCAGACTTTAGTAGAGTGCCACAGAGTATCCCCTCCCCCACCATAAAAACACATGGTGTCCTGCCCAATGTCCTCTGTTCCCCCATTCTTTGGATCAGAGATACAGAGATACAGTCTGGACACATTTCCATAGTTTGGAGTTTAGATCCCTGCAGCACTGAGGGGAGGCTGGGGGTTAGGGCATAAGGCCAAGCTCTATTACTGGAATGTCCTGCCCCATTCCCTCTGTCTTTTTTTTTTTGCAGCACAGAACCCTGCCACTGTGCTGGACATCACAGCCTCAGCAAATGTCTACAGGTTATAGGTTGGCTCTCCATGGTACTGGAAAGGGAGGAGGGGTCGGGTGTAAGGTTGCTGTTGCCGCCCATGGATCTGGTTGGCTCTCACAGCTGTGTTGCAAGGAGCACTGCAGGGAAGGGGGTGCTGAGTGAGGGTGAGTTGGGCATTAGTTCATGCAGCTTGTATCTTCTTTGGTTCTTAGTGTCATAGACCATAGAGACAGCTGAGTTTATTTTATCTTTGGTACGTATTTTCTGTTTTGGACAGATCTGAGCAGTCTTGAAGATCAGAGAACATGTCTATTTTGCCATTTTATTGATCACATGACCCTCAAAGCACTCTACATATGTTATCTCATTTCATCATCATAATATCCTTGCAAGGTAGAAGCTATTAATAAGTCCATTTTACAGATGAAGAAACTAAGGCTGAGAGAGATTGTGACTTGCTCAGGGTCATATAGCTAGTAATGGCTGAGGCAGGATGCAAACTTGCGTCTTCAAGACTCCAAGTCCAACATTTTACCCACTGAGGCCACCTTGTTAAGTTTATGTTAATGTCCTCTCTCCTTTGAAAAGTATAAAGCTCTACCTAAAGGTAATGAATTTTATTTCACAATTGTTACTTTACAAGTTTTTCCACCAATTGAGGAAGACATAACATTTAATCTCCTTGAGGGCAATTCAACACAGTTCAACCAGCATTTGTGGAGTTATGTACTGTGCTAAGCCCTGAGAAAACAAAGCAATACAAGCAGTCCTTTCTCTTAAGGAGCTTCTTTCTATTCCACAGGGCACGAAATTCGTACATAGATAAGTGCAGAGTACATTCCAAATAAAGATAAAGTCTTAGGGTCAGGGGAGTGTAGAGGAACAATAACCACCAGGATGATGATCAGGAAAGACCTTATGCTGGGATAGCACTTGAGCTGAGGCATGATTGAACCTAGGGGTTCCAAGAGGCAGCTGTGAGGAGAGAGAAGAATTCCAGGAATGAGACAGAGCCTTTGCAAAGGCATCTAAGGGAGAAATGGAATGTCTGCTGTAGGGAATAGCAAATAAGCCTATCAAAGTGGCTTGGAAATACCTTTTCATTTTTATCTTTGCACCCCCCAGAAGCTGGCATACTAGCTAATAAATGTTGATTGAATTGAATTATCTGTGAGAGAGCTCCCCACCACTGAAACATTGGATCCTGACCCTAGAACCACCCTAGACTCTTATTGGTGAACTTCTTCCTTAGCTTGCCCAGATCCAGGCCTCCACCTCACTTCTTAGCCATGCCAGTATGGGTGTATGTGCCCTTTACAGCTTTTTCTGGTTTCCTTTTATCTATTGTCTCCTCCTATTAAAATGCAAACCCCTTCAGAGCAGGGTGTGTCTAGCTTATTTGTACCCCCAGCCCTTAAAACAGCTCCTAGCACACTGTAAGAACTTAAAAGTTACTCTGTCTGCCTATCATCTCTCTCTCCCTCTCCCCTCCTCTTCCTCTCTCTATCATTTATGCACGGAGCTGGTCCATCTTTTTATCCTATAACTTATATTTTTGGTTAGTGAATTATTAAAGGCTTTATGTTCTAAATTTTATTCATCTTCCATGTTTCTGTCATAAGTTGGCCTAAATGAATTCTTTAAATTTAAAAAAAAGATGAGCTTTCAGAGGCAGGCAATAGTAGAAAGAACGCTGGACAATTAATAAACCTGGTTCCTTGTCCACACTCTACCACTGACTAACTATACGACCCTGGCAATCACTTCAGTTCAATCTCTCCACAGCAATTTCTGACATTTATATAATCTTTCATGGGTGATATAGCCTTTCCATCTATTATGTCATTTGATCCTCCTGGAACTCAGAGTGTTGAAATGCTTTGCCCATGGTCACCTCAGAGGCAGGATTAGAACCCATGAATCTACTAACTCCAAGTCCATTGCTCCTTCTGCTTCAACAGAGAGTCTCTTCTCTAAAGTGAAAAGGTTACATCAGTTTGGCAAAGATGATCAAAAAATGGGAAATAGTGTCAGAAGGTCTTCTGAAAAAAAAAAAAAGGCACATTAAAGCAACTGTTGGTGAAACTATAAAAGCGATTTGGAACTATACCCCCCCCAAGGTCATCATATTCTGCATATCGCTTGATCAAGTAATGCACCTACTAAGTCCATAGCCTCAAAGAGATCAAAGGAAGAAGAGAAGGACTTTTATGCATAAAAATATTTATAGCAACTCTTTTTGTAGTGACAAAGAACTGGAAACTTAATGGGTGCCGATCAGTTGGGCAACAGCCAAATAAATTATGGTATACAAATATTTAGAATGCATTATGATTTGAGAAATTATGACTATTATGATGAGAAATTATGAGAAATTATGAAAATTACAGCTGTAGAGCAATCTAGGATGATTTATGTGAACTGATACAGGGTGAAGTGAGCAGAATAATGCATACAATTGTAAAGATAATTAACTGAACAATTTAAGAATGCTATACAATGAACAGCCATACTTCCAAAAGATCAATAATAAAGCATACTAACCATGTCCTGACAGAGAGGCAACAGACTCAAGATTCAGAATGAGGCCTTTTTGGCAAGACTGCTAGGGAAATTTGTTGTGCTTGACTACATAGTCCTTGCAAGAGTTTTGTTTTTCTTTTGTTTTCCCAAAGGTGGGAGGGATTGAAGGGAGAAAAAATAAATGCTTTTTCATTGGAAAAAGTCAAATCAAAGTGTTTTTTTTTAAAGACAAAATGAGAAAGTTGGACTAGATAACTTTCCAGGTCTATAATTCTATGAATCTTTGGATTCTAGTCTTGGCTTTACCACTGTATTTGACATGTCTCTAAGTCTCTCTTGGTATCAGTTTTCTATAATCTTGGCCTCTGTTTCCATCTCCAAAATGGAAACCACAAGATCCTAGATCTAGAACTGAAAAGGACCTCAGAGGTCATCTAGTTCAAAACTCTCATTTTACAAATGAGAAAACTGAGGCACAGGGAAGTTAAGTGCTTTGTCCAAGGTCAGAAGTAGGATTTGAACCCAGTTCTTCTGACTTCATAACCAGTACTCTTTTCACTGTACCACAGATCATAATTCCCACTGACCTTGGCTCACAGAATTGTTTTGAGTATCAAATGAGAAAGTGTCTTGGAAAGCATTTTGTAAACCATTAAAGTACTACATAAGAAGGAGTCGTGGGATATAAAAGCTAAGCTCCAAGTTTTGACCTTTTGGACCCAAAGTGTATAATCACAGCATGTGACGGTGAATTTGCTTTTCCTGGCTGAGAAGGTTCAAGCTTTGAAGGCTCTTATCAGAGCCATGTGAGTTAATCCATTGAATCAAAGTTTCAGATAATCCAATACCACCTCTGGTTTTACTCCTTCAAGATCAGAGCTGCTGATATTCATTTTGTTTGGCATTTTGAGGATCTGTGACTGATTTCCCTCCCTGCTCTACCTTATATTGTAGCCGACTGTTCTACCATCTTGAAAACACTTCTATCAAAATCAGACCTAACTGCAGTGATGTCTGATGGCTACCATCCTTGCTAAGATGCTGGGTTCACATGATAACTAAGTGGCCCTTAAATCAGAACGCTCTGAGAAGTCATTTGCAGATACAGTCTTCCTTCCTTCCTAGTGCTTATATAAGCTTGTAAGACTGCAAAGGGAGGTTGATTAAATACTCATTTCTATAGTTTGAAATGTATGCCCAAGCAAGGCAATGTGGAGGAGAGAATTTCATTAGGAAATTGGCAGTGGTCAAGCAGACCAGTCTCTTGACCTTACAATAGCCTTTTACCGTTCACATAATTCTTAAAAAAAAAAAAAATTAGAGAGATACAAAGAAAACATTTTAGACATGTAATTTCTATATACAGGAGACCTCCTCCTCTTCTATCTTAGTGTGTGGGGAAAACAAAAACAGAACATAACAGATTGTCTTCAGAAAGCTCCAATAAAACGTTATCAAAGGCTTTATTCAAGTCAAGAGTGCATTATATTTTTACGGATCACAGGATTCAGAAACAGAGGGGACCCTAGCCCATCTAGCCCATCCCTTTTATTTTATAGAAAAGGAAACTGAAACCTAGAGTGAGGGGTGTCTTGCCCAACCAAGATCACACAGGTCACATGCTGCAGACCTGGGATATGAACCAGAGTCCCTGACTCCAAATCTAATGGTCTTTCCCCTACATTCCATCTTCAGCATGCATTTGTACATGCTCTGAAATCCTTTGAGAGAGTATATGTCTTTAGGCTTTGCCTTTTCTTGTAACCTCTGACTGGGAGAGAAAAACGGAGCTCTTTTCCCTCTAGACTTCCTGCTTACCCTTAAAACTCTATGCTAAACTCTAATGGATTTTCTGGACTTGTGTCAAGGGCATAATTAGCCCTTTTGTCATGCCAGGGTTTGGGTTAGGACAAGCTACTTAACTGCAGTTGGGCCTGTAGTAGTGACAAAGCTCTGCCAGCCCTAGTCTCTCCCTCCTACCCTTTTTAAAAAATAATTATTTGTTATTACTTTGAGCTTGACAAACAACATGAACATTTGAATGCATCCCAAACCTTCTTAGCCAGCCATACCCTGCCACTTTACAAACCCTGGCATAAACAGGATCTCATTTCCCCCCTTGCCCTGCCCTTAAACCCATCACAAACCTTCCTGCCAATATCCCCATCCCCTTTCCTCTTTGTGGTGGACACTAAACCTTTATCTCCATCCCTGCCAGACAGAATACAGAAGGTCCTCTCTACTGAGACCCTCAGACCTACTTCCTGCTTCCTAATGCTGGTAAGCTGCTCCTGAAGGGTGGAAGCCTTGATGCATCCGAGGGATTCTAGGGCCTCATCTTTGGCCTTGTGGTGGCACCTTATGATCATTGGGGCTTTCTATTCTGACTACAGTTGAACTATCCTCTATGTATTATATTCCCCAATTAGAGTATAAGCTCTTGGAGAACAGAGACTATCTTCTTTTTTTTTTTTTAATTTGTATGCTCAGTGCTCAGCACAGTGTTTGGTGCATGGTAAGTGCTTAATAAATATTTTTTCATTCATTCATTCATATCAAAAAGCTTCTGCTAGAGAGCACTGTGTTGTTAAGCAAAATTGTCTCATTAGCATGGCTTTTGTTTCTTTTGAGTGGAAGTACTTTCAGCTGTTAAGTGCTAAGCCCCAGGCCCAGGGCCCTGTCAGGTGTGAAACCTGTGTGGGTGTGGATTGGTGACTTAG
>JAQQSZ010018520.1:0-10560 GCA_028646595.1 Phalanger gymnotis | reverse complement strand
AAATTACCTTGAAGATTCACAAGACATTTTGTTGTTGTCAAAAGAGGTTCAGGGAACAAAAAGCATCCAAAACTTCTAATCTAAGTGTTCTTGAGTTACAGGTGGGTCAAGGTGATCTGACAAATTCACAGAGACCCACAGATCTAGAAACGTGGGGGTGGTCTAAGAGTACAGAATTGTCTAAGTAAAAAAATCATGTCACAGGATTTCAAACTTCCAAACATGATAAAAAAAAAAAACCCCTCTTCATTGATTTACTTTTTTAAAATGTAAAGTATTAAACAGCAGGAATTTTCAGACTAGAGAAGTACTGGTAAATGAATAAATAAATGAATGGATAGATGAGTGGATGAATATGGCCCATTCTACCAGATATAACAATATAAAGTGAGTTTCCTGGGAAGAAGATGATGTGGGAGAACAGGAAACTGTCTTCAAGTGTCTGAAGGATTCTTGGGTAGAGAAGAAATGTGCCTCTAAACAAGAGCAAAACATGCTTGGCTTCAGGGAGTAAAATCGGGAGCAATGGGTGGGATTTGCAGAGGCAGATTTCAGCTCAATGTAGGGGAAAGTTTGCTAATAATTAGAGGTCCTGTAAAGTGAGATGAGCATCTCTGAAAGTAGTGAGGAGTGACACTGTGGGTCCTTAAGTGGATGACAAATAATTGCTTCTCTAGTGTTGATTTAGTGAATATTCCTACTTAGGTGCAAGTTGGGCTAGAAGACTTCTGAGGTCCCTTCAAATGCTAGTAATCTGTGGAGAAAAGAAAGTGGTGTTCTGGGAGATGGTGTGATAGTGAGGTCAGGGAATCTTCTCACCAATCCACCACATACTCGAGAAGCATTTATCAAGTAGCGTGTATATGAAGACAAAGGAAAAAATGAAACAACACTTTCCCTCAGGGAACTTACATTGAATCAGGGGAGACAACACATAATACACGTATAAGGATATACTAAATATATGCAATAGTTACATGTTTTATATATATGTATATGTTATACACACATATGTATGTATATGTGTATGCATACACATGTACATACACATACACATATACATACACGTATACATATACATCAAAAACATAATTGTCAAAATTTTGTCAGACAACTTTTCCTTAATTTCTCTCTGAGGAAAAGTCAGGGACGGCAGCAAATTCTCTCAATCATATGAAATGTCAACAGAAAATGGGTTTCTGTGATATCTTGCTCTTTGTTATTCCTTGTATAGTTGTATATATGTATGTATATGTATGCTTTAATAGCTAAAAATTGCCCCAAGGCTTTTTTGCCCACATGGTCTATATCATCCTATATCATATAATTTCTCTCTCTCACTTTCTCTCTCTGTCTCTCTGTCTCTCTCTCTCTCTGTCTCTCTCTCTCTTTCTCTCTCTCACACACACACACTCTCATGTACATACACAAACTATTGAAAATAGACCATGGGCACCTTAAAAGTGGTCTAGTGAGAGACCAAGTGGAGCTGATGCTAAGGGGCCTGAGTAACTGATGAAAGCAGTGTCAAATCTGGCAAGTTGCACAGGATGGACTATAGGACAAGAGTCAGGACAATGATGAGGTTATGAGTTGCTGAGAAATGAGGGGATAGAAACCCTTAAGCCTCACTTTGTTACTGCAGTTTTCAGTACATGCTTCCCCCAAAGCCCTCTCCCATAAAGCAGGATGAGTGAAACCAAGCCTGCTCTGTGAGCATTCAGCTGTCAGACTACATTTCTTTCCCTGGATCCTCCTTCACTCTTGACTTCAGCTTCACCAGGATGTTCCTTTAAATGAGATCCCAGGAGGGAGCATCAAAGTAAATTCCCCAGCTGTGAAGTTTATGGAAGTTGCCATTGGTGGCGTGATATGACTATGTCAGTCCAAGTACAAAAAAAATGGAAGCTCAGGTCATGACTTTCCCAGAGTTCTTCTTAGAGACGAGGCAGAATACAGACCCCATTCGAAAATCAATGCTCTCTCTCATCCCATGCCCTGGAAAAATTACATTTTTACAATCCTTTCATTTCTTGAATCTTTGTTTAAAGCCAGTGAGTCATGATAAAGTACCAGAGTCTACTAACCTCACCACAGATCTCATTCTGCAAAAGCTTTCACTGACTGTAAAAGATAAAGCCATCCTCCCCTGCTTGAATGGCGGCCCGCTGAACCACATACTTTAAGTCTAGGTTGAGCAGCACTTACTGGCAGTGTGGCCTCTCAGAAGTCATCATGCTTCCCTGTAATCCAGGCTTTCTCTGACCCACAAGGATGTTGTGAAGAATGTACGTCGCAAACCCTAAGCATTATATACATATGAGCCATTAGTAACTTGTAAGGGACTGAATACAGTATGGGGAAGAGCATTGGATTTGGAGTTCAAAGACCTGGGTTTGAGTCCCAGTTCAGTGAGCTATAAGCCATGAAACATCACCACGTCATTTGAATTCTTTGGGCCTCTGTTTCCTTATATGTGATATAGGAATAATAATACTTCATAGGCTCAGAGATTTAGAACTAGAAGGGATGTAGAGGTCATCTGCTGTAGGCCCCTCCATTTATAGATGGGGAAACAGAAGGGCAGAAAATTAAGGTGACTTGCCTAAGGTCATATGGAGAATTAGTAGCAGAACTAGAATCTGAACTCAGGGCCTCCGGTGCCTAAGCCAGGAGTCTTTGCATTGTACCACTCTGCTTCCCACTTGTATTATCTCATTCATGAGGATGTTATAAAGAAAGCACTTTCTAAATTGTGAAGTGCTTTATTAACTCTGAGACGCTTTGAAAACTATAGAGAGCTCGTCTAAGTTAAGTTGCTATGATGCCATTGACTCTTTTGCGTGTTCACTCCTTTCGTGTGTTGCTTCACATTGTAAGCAGAGCCCGCAGAAGGAAACAGACTCATGTGCAGCTTTGCAAACCCAAATTCAAAATGAGCTTGTCAAAATCACAGAAGACCTCCTATTGGTAAAAAACTGATCTGAGTCACGAAAGATGGAAGATATTTGTAGAGATGGATGAGGTTGTAGATGGAGTTCCAGGTGGGGGGAAGAACAAGAAGAAAGGTATGGCAGTAGAAATTAGCACAAGATCACAAGGTCATAGATGAGGAGCTGGGGAGCATATATGAAGCACGCTCCTCCTTGTTTTACAGATGAATAAACCGATGAGGCCCAGAGAAGTTAAATGACTTTCCAATGTTTTATAGGTATTGTGTCAGAAGTAGTGTTTGTATTTGGGTCCTCTGATTACCTACCTTGTTGGAACAGAGGGAGTAGTGGGAAATAAGGTTGTATAGGGCCTTGAATGCCAGGCTAAGGAGCTTAGACTTGATTAAAGTTTTTGACCAATACCTCCCCTCCCATTCCTTTTTTCTGGGAGGAATAAAGTGATATGAAGAAATCATTCTTATATGAAGATTGTTCTGGGAGACTGGAAAAGAGAGAGATTAGTAGGTAGGAAGACCAGTTAAGAAATTATTATAATAATCCAAGCAAGAAATGTTAACGGCCTATGTTGCCTTGAGGATGGAGATAAAGAGGGGATAAATGTGAGAGAAATTATGAAGACTCAAGCAGGATGACAAGGAATAAGAGAGAGCAAGATATCACAGAAACCCATTTTCTGTCGACATTTCATGTGCTTGAGGGAATCAAACCTGCTGCCCTCCCTGAGAGGCAAAATGACTTTTCCTCAGAGAAAAATAAAGAAGGGAAAATAGTCTGACAAAATTCTGGCAATTATGTCTTTGATGTATGAAGAAGTCTTGCCCCTTTAACTTCCCATAAATAAGGACTCACCTAACCTCCTGTCGCCTCCCTGTCCACATGGTTCCTAACTGTGCTTCTCCAGTAAGAAGAATCTGAAGGTAAATTTCCTCTTCAAACTATTTCCCTTTTCAAGGGGATTGGAGATGTTCCCCATTAATTGTTCGTTTAGCCTCTCAAGACCTCAATTTGTATGCAGCAATGACCAATGTGTGCAAATAATTTGGATAGACAGAGGTGGAAGTCTTTACAAAATGAGTGTAACAGCTTTGACTCATTGTTATAAGATTCCAAGATTCCTCCTTTCTTCTCCCCTTCCCTTCCTCCTTCCCTTCTTTTCTTCCTTCCAAACCTCACAAAAAAATTCAATTAAAATGAGGTGTCACTCTCTACACATAGTGAATAAACTAATCTATTCTATTTTATTTAATATGAAAGTGAAAAGGGCAGAGTTGAAGGAGGGAGCAAAATAGAGGACTCGTACTCAAAAGGCATGAGGAAGGTAGGATGTGACTTGATGATATGGGTGGGAGCACGGATGATTTTACATGGAATAACAGTAATAGTAATGGCTCACCTACTTATAACACTTTAAAATTAGTAATCCACTTTCCTGGCAACGTTTCTGTGAGGTCAGTAACACTTGTAAGCATTATTATCACCCACATTTTAGAAGTGAATAAACTGAGGCTCAAGGAAACAAGGTAGCTTGCTCATGGTCATGTAGGTGGTAATTGCCAGGTCTAGGACACAGACTCAGGTCTCTTGATTCCAAGTTCAACAACCTTTGCACAGGGTGTTCCTAAAGTCTGGACACATAGGCAAAAATGCATATTTTCAAGAAATGAAATGATTGAAATTTTCAACAACATTTTATTTAATTGGAATATTAACAAATAACGTCTTCAACTTCAAATAATATCCTATGATGTCATATTCATATTCCAAGAGTGAGTATGCTAAAATTGATGGCAATGTGGAGTTATTGAGTTATTGCATCGAGTTCATGTGAATCTTGCAAAGCCCATCAACCTTTGCATCACAATGATGGAAATCATACTGAAGATGTTATTTGTTAATATTCCAATTAAATAAAATGTTGTTGAAAATTTCATTCATTTCATTTCTTGAAAATATACATTTTTGCCTATGTGTCCAGACTTTAGGAACACCCTGCATTTTATCTCAGTTGACTCAGAGAATGAGAATACTCCCCTTGTGATATCTATGATAAGATTTGTTGTTCTTGAGTTGTTTCAGTCACCAACTCTTCATGAGAGACCCCCCATTTGGAGTTTTCTTGGCTGGATACTGGAGTGATTTGCCATTTCCTTCTCCAGTTCATTTTACAGATGAGGAAACTGAGGCAAAGAGAGTTAAGTGACTTGCCCAGGGTCACACAGGTAATAAGTGTCTGAGGTCACATTTGAACTCAGGAAGATGAGTCTTCCTAACTCCAGGCCCAGTGCTCTACCCACTGCACCACCTATCTGCTCCTTATGATATGGTACTAGCTAGTTACTCAAAAACAAACATTAAAGCAGAGATGAGAAATCTTTGTCGGTATTGGCTTAGAAAGGATTTAGAGATTTCCAGAAAAATGCAAAGGGAATCTTTTCATCATAGGCTACCTCATGATACCAGGAGCCTAGTGATACAGTTACAAATTCCTCATTTCTACTCCTTATTCCTCCACCCAGATGCCAAGCATATGACACCGTCCTGCCTGTTTTCACCGATTCCCTTTGCCAGCACAAAGCTCACAAAGACAAATGAATAAAAAGTTGTGTTTCTTTATTGAAAAGGTCAAAGAGAACTTTTATCAGAGGAAATGTAAAAATACTGGTTTCCTCCCCAATTATCAATTGATTAACCCTTCCCCAGTGACCTGTGTGACCACAGTGGCTTACACTTAAGCACTAGGAGAGACTCCCACTAGATATGTCTTCTCATAGTTCCATATCACCTCAGTATGTATGTGGAGCCTTCTTTAGCTCTTCTCAGTAGGTAGAACCCATCCCTCCTTCTGCAACTCTCTACCTCTCCCTGTTGATGCTACTGGTCAACCAATCCATAACTAAGATGAAACAAATGAGGCATGGACATCTGAGCCCAAGAAATCATGGTTCTTCCATGCAGTATCCCTACTTCATAAACTTCTTTGATCATTGCCACTCTTTTTGACTGCCTGCTCTCTTGCCCAGCCCCAAACCACTCACCAGGATCCTAGTAACGTGGGAACAGTCTCCTGGGGACTACCTTCCCAGTGCTTCCTGAGCTATCTACCAATGTCATCCTGGAGGATGAACTGGCAGTGACTGTCAGTTGTGTTTTCGGAGGGGGGAGGGTGCAGACCTTCTGATGGTCCCCTCTACTACCCCACAACTACTCCCAAGGTAGACTGCCCCATCAAGTGCCACAACCCATCCTCTCTAGCCACTTCCAGTGAGTTTGCCCCAGGTGCAAGAATCCCTACTTATGACTCCGTTGGCCATCAGTCCTTTTATGTTCTCTAACCTTGTAACTCCTGTCAGTCATGTTGCTTACAGTTCTCAGTTCATCATTTTCTTGACTGTAAACTCTAGAGGAATACCCTGTTGTCTGTCACATGGTGCTAGATCAGACTAGAAGGCTCCACTTTGAAAGCTCTCCCTAAGGCTATGGTTTCCCCCAACTTCTAAGGGCATATAGAGACACTGACTCCCCCATCTTATATTTGATCTCTGTCATTGACACTGGGCTGGGTCAGAAGAGATGCATAGTCTGATGTCCTCTTTTCTCAGTCCCAATGCTATTTTTACTCATCAACATTTGCCTCAGGTCTAGAGGGGAACTTTAACAGAGAACACATATTTTTCCAAAATCGTCCTTCCATCCCTGTGTGTCCTCCTGCAGCCTTATGATTGGGGTTATGCAAGATAGTCAGAATTGTTTCTCTAGACAGCAAAAGTAATAGGGATTGTGGGAAGACATTAACATTCTCTGGTGCTACTGCATGTTGGAAAGAAAAGAAAAATTAGCATCCATTGTATTTAGAGCATCTTTTAGAAATAGTTTTTTTTCAGTCCTTCATAAACGCCTGAACCTTGAAATTAACTTGTTGGAGCCCACCAAAATTCTAAGGAAGATTCTCAAATAGGCACCATGTAAGATACAGTTGGCTGCTCTTGAGGTGCTGAAGGCTGCTCAGGATGCTGCTCTTAGATGTTAAGAGCCACCAAAATAAATGGATCTTAAATCCATATTAGTAAAGCTATGGGGCAAATTTAATCTCTTTCAATCTCAAAATAAAACAAAACCAAAAAAAGATTGAAGGTAGAAGTCCGTCTGCTGTAGCCAGTCCTCTATTCACAGGGTAACTGGAAAAACAATGGATTTCAAGACAGAGTATAGAGGTTCAAGTCCCACCTCGGACACTTAGCACCCATGGATTCTTGGACAAATCATCTTCCATCTTGGTACTTCAGTTTCTTCATTTGTAAAATGAAGTTGCTGTGCCAAATGAATTCTAAAGTCCTTTACAGATCTAAATTTATGTTCCACCTTCACATGAACTGTCTCATCCAACCTAGCCTCTACTTCTTAAGCTAAGAGGTCAAAGAACCTCAGGTGACCATTTCCTCTCATCTTCTCTACTCTGTTTCATCTCACTCTTCTCTAACACACACATCCACATCCCTTAGATACTGCTGGCTTTTAGGCACTTCAACCATGACTGCAAGATTGCTCAGAACCAGAGAGCAAAGACCATCAGTACCAGAAATGCTCAGATCATCACAGAGTTACCGAGAAACATCAGATAGTTACCGAGGCCTGCCGCAAAATTTTTTCAGCACTTGAGAAACTGGAAGGACAGTCTTGACTGTGTCCTTAGGGAGCTCATGCTCTCATGGGTGAAAGGAATGAGGAAGATGACAGATACATAAATAACTTTAATAAAACTGCATGAGGTACCAAGTTCTATGAGAGTTGAAAGGAGGAAGAAATAACTTCTAATTTGGGCAATACTAGAAATCTTCATGGAAAGAACAACACTTAAGGAAGACCTTGAAGGACGAGTAAGATTTCAAAACTTGGGGGAAGGGAAGAGGAGGAATGAAGGTGGGACAAAAAGACAGTCCAGCTCACAGTTCCAGGCATTTTTCTCTGGTTGTCCCCTATGCCTGGAATGTTCTCCTTCTTTACTTCACCTACTGATTTCCCTGGCTTTAAAGCCCCAAGTTGGGACTTAAGTCCCAACTAAAATCTGATCTTTTACAGGAAGCCTCTTAATTCTATTATCTTCCTTCTGTTAAGAATTTTCTATCTATCTTGCATGCAGTGTGCTTCATATGTGTGTTTCCATGCTGTCTCCCCCATTAGAGTGTAAGTTCCTTGAGGTCAAGGACTATTTTTTGCCTCTTTTTGTATTCTCAGCATTTAGCATAGTGCCTGGCATAGAGTAGGCACTTAATATATGTTGATTGCTTGATTGATTTCTAGATATAGAATATGGTATGAGCAAAGGGAAGAAGATGACTGGAGTCAAGAAAGGATAGAGCATATTCATAGAGCAATAACCATAAATGTGAAATGGAGATATGGGAGGTAAGTCTGGAAAGGCAAATTTTGAAGTCTTCAATGCCAAGATCAGGAGTGTAAATTTTATTTTGAAGAGAGTGATGAGTTACTGAAGATTTTTGAACTGAGGAGTAACATGAAGGGACCTATAGATAAGAAGTGTAAATTTTCATTTGTGTTAGGTCACAGAGGGGAGAGGTGATGAAGACCCTTAATTAGGGCAGTGGCAGTGAGAATAAAGGAGGAGGCAGCTGTGAGAGAAACTGTGGATATAAAATAGGAAACATAGGGCAAATCACTGAATTGTGGGGTGAGGGAGAAGTTAGAAATAAAGGAGATGAACAATGAGGGAATGATACAAAGGGAGACAGCTTGACTGGGTGGGAGTGAGTCTCTACTGCTGATTATACACATGGAATTCAATCCTATTCAATAAGCATTTACTGAAGGCCAACTACATGCCAGGAGGGAAGAAAGAAAGATCACCTCTCATTGCAGAAGGTGGTTAATGGATCTGAATACAGACATGAGAGGGAGTTTGATGACAGCTCAGTCCCCCACACTTTGCCTTTTGAATCATTTGTTGAGTCAATCTTTGGTTCCCACATGTAAGATCTCACATAATTCTCTTCCCCCACCCAAACCCATACATACTTTATGTTACAGCCAAACTAGGCTCCCAACTTTGTACAATTTCTAGCCTCCATGCCTTGATCCATGCTGTTTCCCCATAAATGTTATGCCTTCTCTCTTCCCTTATCACTCATCTCTACTTTTTAAAATACTACCCTACTATAACATTGCTTCTTCCATGATGCCTTCCTTCTACAATTTCAAGGAGGAAATGATGTTTTCTTCCTCCAATCTCAAATAGGGTACCTCTTACGTATTATTCCACTCTTCTACACTACAGTTACTGTGTAGCACCGTAGATTTCTATGTGTTGTGACCTTTTCTTTCATATTAGGAGCATCATGAAACTCAGTTACCTTTTGCATTTTACCCAATAGAGAGCATATGGCCCTACACAGAGGGATTCAGAGACATAGGGACCTACACCAAGGACTTGAACCAAGTCTTGTTCTTTGCACTAACCCACACTGCCTCAAGTTGATTATTAATATAACATATATATAAGATACAAAATATATGTATATATATGATATAAGAATTCACTCTGTGCCCTCTTCTCTCATAGTCATTACTCACTTGATTTGAGCACTTTAAATTGGAACATAGAGTCATGGATGTAGGGCTGGAAGGGGCCTTCAAGGATAAGTCTTTCATTTTACAAATGAAGCCAAGAGAACTTAAGTGACTTGCCCACAGTCATACAGTTAGTATCAGAGCCAAAATTTGAACTCAGATCCCGGCTAGCATGCCAGACCTGGAGTCAGGAAGAACTTACTGGCACTTATTAGTTTTGGGACTCTGGGCAAGGCACTTTGCATCCCTGAACCTCACCTGCAAAATGAAGGGGGATAAACTAGATGGCTCAGAAGTCCCTTCTAACTCTATCCTGTGATCTCCACTTGACTTATTACTCCAAGCTCTGCACCATTTGCCCTATACCATTCTTGAATGGATGAGCAGCTAAGTAGCACAGTGGATAGTGCACCCAATAAACCCAGAGTCAGGAAGACTCCTATTTCTGAGTTCAAATATGGCCTCAGACACTCAACACTGTTTGCCTCAGTTTCCTCATCTGGAAAGTAGCCGGAGAAGGAGATGGCAAACCACTCCAATATCTTTGCCACAGAGTCACAGAGTCACAGAGGCAGTCATGCATGACTGAACAACAACTCTTGAATGGACAATAGTACATTTAAACATGTTTTTCACTACATGGACTGCTTTTCATCAATACAGATAATTCTTGTTTATGGAAAGTCAGAGAGACATTTATACAGAACTTTATAATACAGTACCAGTAAAAGATACTCTTAGCCAGCAGAGCCAAGGCCTAGCCCACTGCAAATTAATTTAATTAATACCAGATGAATGGCAAAAATCCTCAGCCATGCCATGTTATTTCTTTTGGCTTTGTCCCCCTTTTCTAAGTTTTAGCATGTCTTCACAAGGCCCAGGAGAGGCAATATGATGTAGTACCTGGAAAGCCAGCCCCAAAGTCTGGACAATCTGGATTCAGGTACTACCTCTGACACTGGACAGTGGAGGGAGGTGGGGAGGGAGAGAAGGAAGGAAAGAAAGAAGGAGGGAAGGAAGGAGT
>JAQQSZ010018519.1:0-10560 GCA_028646595.1 Phalanger gymnotis | reverse complement strand
ACCCCCCACCACAAGCAGCCAAGACCAATGCATTACACCTGTCCCTGCTCATGATAGCCACATAGTGGAGAGGTTTGCAAATAGCCACATATCGGTCATAGGCCATCCCTGTGAGTATGAAGACCTCCACCCCTCCAAAGAAGTGCATAGTGAAGAGCTGTATCAGACAATTAGTATAGGAAATACTCTTCTTTTCAGCCAGCATATCACTGATGAGTTTAGGGGTCACTGTGGAGGTGTAGCAAACATCCATAATGGACAAGTAAGCCAGGAAGAAGTACATGGGTTGTTCAATGAGCTGGCTGCATGTGATAGAGATCATTACAATGAAATTTCCCAACAAAATAGCCACGTAACAAAATAAGAAAATGATGAAGCACAGAATCTGAACCTGGTTATTCTGAGAAAGACCCAAGAGAATAAATTCAGTGACATTATTCTTATTATTCATCTTTTTTCAACATTAGAAAGTGACCAGTAGATATCTGAAATAAAGCATCATCAGAAATGCTATATCAGTATTGTGTCAATATGGGAAGGTTTACGAATACAACATTGATGTCTACAGAATGGGTGATTTGATGTATCACTTAAATACCCTATGTGCAGGGTACTTGCGAAGTTTATGAAACAGCACTGATTTCTGATCATTCAACTCATAGTCTCACAGAATATTAGAGTTGGAAGGAATGGCTGATATGGTCAAATCCAAACCACAACTGAGCAAGAATCTGCTATGTTCTCAAGTGGCCATTTATTTGCTTTCTAGATATCTCCTGTGGCAGGAAACGTACAACCTTATGAGTCAGATCAAGTCAGTTCTCATGAGTACTGGTAACATTAAAATGTCCTATAAAATTAATGAACGAAAATATGTATATGTGAGAGCAACCTCCTGTTAAACAGGTGATGATCTAAGAGTAAAGACTGAGGTTTTTGCTTGTTTGTTAGTTTGTTTGTTCATTAGACATGGCCAAAGCAGGAATTTGCTTCACTTGAGTATATATGTTTGTAATTCATTTTGTGTTTTTACTTTCTCAATTGAGATTGAGGAGGGGGGATGAGAGGTGAAGAATGCAGATCCAAAAATACAATAAAATTAAATGGAAAAATGGAAAATATAATGGAACAAAAATTCATTATGCTCTCAGTTTACCTAGCCCTTAGGTCAGTCAAACAAGGGGTACTCTATATACATACATACACACATATGTACATATATGTGTATGTATACACACATGCAAGTACGCTTACTTCGGTCATTTGAGTCCAAACAGAATAAGATTAATCTCTTTCAGGGAACTGCATTTCAAATTCTTAAAAATAATTATGATTGGCACCATTTAGTTTCCACTTCTCCTACCTAGAAAGCCCTAGAGGAAAATTTGCATTTTTTAATTTTTCCTGTGTGATAGAGTTCACCTTTTTTAATTACTAGATTCAGAGTACCCACAAGGTACTAATGATCTGTGGAGATAGATGGAAAAAATTAACAACTTTATTTTCACTAATATAAGTGATATTTATCATTTTTCAATTATGAATATAAGTAATACACATGATATGGATAAGGGATTAATAGGTTTCCTGAATACCAAATTGGACCAGGGCACAAAATGTTAAGTACTTCTGCATTAGTCAAAACTCCTAATTTATAGAAGAGGGAGCAGAACCTGAAGGAAATGACTTTTTTATATGATGAATGGATGATAATTTTTGTCCTAACTTGTTGGTCAGTGTTTTTTTCCTGCCCATTAAAATTAATTATTGAATGATATGTTACCACATTCCTAGAAATCCTTAAAATGTACATCGCTGAGGCATTATGACATAATGAGAGGGGCATTGTATCAAGAGCTTGAATATTGCTATTAGAATACTAGTTCTGTTATTTACTACCTGCATGCCTTTAGAAAAATTATTTAACCTATTTGATTCTCAGTTTCCTAATCTAAAATGAGGGGACTGAATCAGACATTCTCTAGGGAACATTCTAATTCTAAATCCTACTATTTTATCACTGACTTCTCTCACCCCCCCCCAAAAGAAAGCATATCCCATTTCATTAATGAAAGTCATTTTGCCAATTTACAATCAAGAAGCAAGGTTCACTGCTTTAGGAAAGAAAAAGAAAAAAAATAAGGAATAAAAAAGAAAATGACATATTTAAAAACTTACATGTCACATAAGCATCCAACATATCTTTCATGTGTGATTTCCTATGAAATTATTCAGCACAATCTGACCTACCAATCTAGACTTTCTGATCTTTAGAAGCTACTTTGCAATTAGGCAAAAACTGCATTTCTTTCTATCTACCTACCACTCTAAGAAGGAAGACCATGTTATACCAAAGCGCCACTGGACTCAAATATCCCAAGATCAGAACAAATTCCGTGTTTCTGCCACTTGCTGATGTCCTCAAATACTATTGCTCCTTGCCCATCAGTACATCAGCTGGCCCAGCAACAAAGAGGAGTTTCTAGCTTGCTCTCTGCCCTGTCCCCTTATCAAGATTTATATGCAGAGACTGTATCGAGCAATCACTCCTGAAATGAGCAAATCTCTCGTTTCGAAGCATTTGGGGAATTCAAAAATTTTTCTCCCAATACTCTTACTTAGGTTGCGGTCGTAATGCGGACGTGTACTTCAAATTTAAATATTGTAAAAATCACTTTATGATGGCCATTCAGAAAGGATACAAACTAGTAATGGAAAAGATTTTAGAGCTCATTTAAATCAAGGCCCCCCTATTTTAAATCTGAGCAAACAGATCCTCAGAGAAATAAAGAAGCATGCATCAAACCACTCTGCCGGACATTGATGAACCATGGTAAACCAATATTATGTATTCTGAGTCACCAAATCTGTTACTGTTTTTGGTTTTATATTTAGTAATTTGTGGTTGATCTCAAGGATTTTGAGACTATATCTTTGAATTTTAGATTTGGCACTTTGTCAGTACAAAAACCAAGTCAATTTTGGGAAAACCTTCTAGAATGGAGAGGAAAAAATGAATTGAATGCCTTGCACTATAGATTATTGGTGATAGGTGTACAGACTCTGCCAAGACAGAACTAGATAAAGGCTTATTATCACCCTGCCAAGGAGGAGATAGCACCATATATTAAATTTACTAGTAGGTTGTAAACACCTGAAGGAAAGGATCTAAGGCTTATTAGTTTTGTCCCAACAATTATAGGAACTGGGTTTCGTGCATAATAAACCTTCAATAATTTCTGAGGAAATGGAACAATGATTCTTTTTTTCTCAACAAAACCCATAAAATACTTGACAGTGCTTTTCTCTCTGCCTCAAGTTTCTCTCCACTACAATACACTCTTCAGGCACCTGTTAAATTTCAGTACTGATCATGTCCTAATTTACCAGCAATGCCTTTCCAAGAAGTATTCCAGGCCTCTGGGCATCTGCTTTTTTTTGTTTTTACTGAAGTTATATCACCAAGTGATGAACCAGCAGTCCTATATGTGGGAAATATAAGTAGTGTTGCTGCAGCTTTGTACTTGTATCCACAGCCTTCAGCCCTGTCCATGCATTCCTTAACAACTGAGGGTATAAATATTAGATTATTTATATGTATATATGCATATATATATGCATGCATACATGCATATATAGACACATACAGAGATGTATGTGTTTGTATATGTATGAGTGAGTGTACATGTATGCGATTCTTAGAAAATAATTTACCTCAACTAACATGAGTAGTAGAATAGAAAAAATAAAACAAATAGTTATATGTTGAGATGGATTTTCTATGTGGTTTATTTAATCCTGTGACCTTTCCATCAACTAGATAAGTTACTGCCTCAGAGGACACCCTTTATACCATCACGCTCTTCCCAAGATTTGCTGATCCTGTTAATTCTTCCATGTTTTTTAGCTTCCCTTCCCTTTTTTTCTGAATTTCTTTTCTCTCCCTGATGAAGGTCTCCCACAGACAGATCTGTTAAATTTTGCTACTTTATTAATATAATTATTAGGAGGAAATAGTCCAACAAACAATTATTAGTGTTGTGGAAATGAGCTATATTTACATCCCATTACTATACCACATCATACATGCTGTTTCTCTTTAAAGAATGTAGGGCAGCAGTGAGGGATGGACTCTTTCAGTTAGCAGTACAAATCTTCAGAGTATAAGATATTTTCTATTTCCCTTCTTTATATCGTTCATCTGGATTATCACAGAGCTTTTTTTAAATAAATGTGATAAGACAGAGCTATTGTCGTTTGCTAGTTTTTAGGGGAAAATGTATTTTAGAGAGATTAAATAGTCATACCTGAATCTCATTAGAGATTATACAAAAATTCATACTAAATGCCCATTCTTTTCTCTTTTAAAAATATTTATTTTCAATCAACAATAATCCATATTTCCCCATCCCACTCCACCCTAACCTAGAATAAAAGAAAAAAAAATGCTACAAAATGTATGATCAAGTAAAATAAATTTATGAACTGGGTATAGAAACACACACATATGTCTATGAAAGTATATCGATATATCTATATATTTATGTGCACATGACCTTTACTAGGTTAGTAAGATATTTCCTCCTTAATCCTCTGGTTGGTCATAACATTGATCAGATTTCCTAAGTCTTTCAAAGTTGATTGTCTTTACAATATTTTGTCACGGTACACATTGTTCTATGGCTCTTTTCACTGCATCACATACCACTTCTTACATATCATCCTCATTTTCTTTGTAGTCCTCCCATTCATTATTTCTCACAGCACCATAGTAATCAATCACCTTTATATACAATTATTTGTTAAGCAATTCCACAGTTTGTGGTCATGCCTTCAGATGACCACCTCAAAAGAACTGTAAATCTTCATGTACCTTCTTAGAGTTGATTTTGCTAAAGACTATTCCCCTCTTTCAGCTACCTTCAATTTAATTTCTTGTTCATTTCTACCCCTTTTTGTCTTATTTCCCTACTAAGAGAGACTTTTGGTGGGTTGGATCTACTGTACATTTGTGTTCTTCTGACTTTGGTTCAGATGAGCATGACCCTTCAATGTCAGCCACATACACCCTGCCATCTAATTTGTAGAGATATAAACTTATGCATTCTAATTATGTGAGACAAATGTTCCTAACCCTCCTTTTTCTTCTCCTCCCCCAATGTATTCTTTCTGCCCCCACTTTTAAAAACTCTATTTATTTTTATTTGACAACATTCAGTTCGACAAGCTTTTGAGGTCCTAATTTTCTCCCCCTCCTAGCTCTAACCCCTCCAGTCTAAGATGGCATGCAGTTTGAAATTGGTTCTACATATACCCTCAAATTAAACACATTTTCACATTAGTTATGTTGTAAAGAAGAATTATAACCAATGGAATGATCCAGAAGAAAGAAGAATCAAACAAACAACAAAAAAGAGAGAGCAAATAGTTTGCTTCAATCTGCATTCAGACTTTGTAATTCTTTCTCTGGATGTGGAGACCTTTTTCCATAATGAATCTTTTGGAGTTTTCTTAGAACCTGGCATTACTAACAAGTGCCAAGTCTATCAAAGTTAGTCATCACACAGTGTGTCTGTAATTGTGCACATTCTCCCAGATCTACTCCCCTCATTCAGCATCGGTACGTATACCTCTTTCCAGGTTATTCTGGTCTGTCTGCCCATTATTTCTTATAGCACAATAATATTCAATTATATTCATATGTCATAATTTTTTCAGTCATTCCCCAATCGATGGGCATCCTCTTGATTTCGAATTTTTTGCCACCACAAAATAGCTGCTGTAAATACTTTTGTACATGTTGATCCTTTTCCCATTTGCATGATCTTTTTGGGATACAGCCCCAGAAGTCATATTGCTGGGTTAAATGGTATGCATATTTTTATAGCCCTTAAGGCATAGTTCCAAATTGCTCTCCAGAATGGTTGGATCAGTTCACAACTCCACCAACAATGTGTTAGTGTTCCAATTTTTCTACATCTTCTCCAGAAGTTATATTTTTTCCTGTTCTGTCATGTTAGACTATCTGACAGGTGAGATGTGGCACCTAACAGTTTTTTTTTAATTTTCATTTCTCTAATCACTAGTGATTTAAAGCATTTTTATAAGAGTATATATGACTATATATATGTACATATATATCTTTAATTTTTTTCTCTGAAAATTGCCTGGCCATACTCTTTGACCGTATATTAATTAGTCCCTTCACTTTTCATTCCTCTCTTGGAATCAACACATTGAAAACCAATCACAGGCCTTCTGTTAAATTTGACTCTCTATGACACCTAATGGTGATTGAATCCATAGGGGACAAATATAACTTTTCCACATTTTTGAATGTAAGTAGTTTAAATTTGTTTAGTCCTTTATCAATTTTGTTCATATTTAACTTCTATTTTTTTTTTTACCTTCTGTGTTTGATGTCAATGTTCTATGAACTCCATTCTTTTAAATAAGAATGGTGGGAAGTCCTATATTTCATTAGAGGTCCATTTTCCCCATGTAGTCTTGTATTCATTATTGTCTGGGGAAGTTATTCTTAGTGGTAAACCTATATCCTTTGCCTTTTGAAAATAATGTTGCAAGAGTTCTATTCCATTAGGGTTATGACTAAAAAGTTTTCTGTGATACTGACTTTTGTTTTTGTTCTTGAATTTCTTTCTGGATGGCTGCAGTATTTTTTTCCTTCTCAAATAAAGGTGAATTTGAGCCTTAATATTCTTAAGAGTCTCATCTGGGTATTTCATTAAAGAGGTTAACAGTAGATTAGTTTTTATCATTGGATATGAAATCAGGTCTTACTGACAGCAAACTCAGTGGTCTAACCACTGCCTCATCTAACTACCTCTTTAACTACCTGCTTTCTAATTAAGGTTACCAGAAAATATTACCATGTGATTTCTCCTTTCATATATCTCTAACTAGGCCTGAGTTCACATGCAGTTTCAGATACTTTTACTAGTTATATAATCCTTGAGAAGTCACTTAATATCTGTCTGCTACAGTTTTCTCTAACTTTGTTACCTCTTTTTCTTCTCATTCTATGTTGTTTTTTGTTGTTTATTGATGAATATTTAGGGAGCTTACTGCTGGCTTGTATTTTTGTAAATTTGATGCAGTTCTCTATATATTTGAAAAATGAAGCCTTTAAACAAAGAGGCAAAGATGAACAGCTTGAAACACATTCTATATTATTTATTATGTAGGATCTCTTGAAATGGAAATTTAATGCCATGTATTTTGAATCCACTCATGACTTTCTATACACATTACAATGTTTTATATTCCTTTTCCTTTATTATTTAAGTTTTAATATTTTTCTTTTTCTTTTCTTATGTGTATCTAAGTTTTGGTATTTAAATTTAAATTAATAAAATTAAGAAAGTTTTATCAGAGAAACTTGTAGTTTCCCGTAGTTTTCTGATTTACTTCTAATATTGGTTGCATTGTTTTTGTTTGCATATTTTTTTTAAACTTAGTGTTAAAAAAATTATCCTCTTTATGTCCCATAATGCTCCGCATTTCTTGTTTGGTCAAAAATTTTTCCCCTGTATTCGCAGATCTGACATGTACACTACTCTATGTTCCCCTAATCTGCTTATGGTATCATCCTTTATGTCTAAATTTTGTATCCATTTTTACCTTATTTTGGTTTACAGTGTAAGATATTGATCTCTAGCTAGTTTCTGTCAAAATGCTTTCCAATTATCCTAGCAGTTTTTGTGAAATACTTCTTTTCCCAAAAGTGTGGATCATTGAGATTATCAAACACTAGATTACCTTAGTCATTTACTACTTACTATTGTGTCTCATCTATTCAACTGATCCATTACTCAATTTCTTAGCACCAGATTATTTTGATGATTCCCACTTTGAGATGCAGTTTGATATCAGGTATGGCTAAGCCATGTTCCTTCACATTTTTGTTCATTAGTTCCTTAACATTTTTTAACTTTTGTTCTTTTAGATGAATTCTGCTACTATTTTTTTTTAGCTATATTAAATTTTTTTTTTTTATGGTTTGATCGGTATGTTACTACTGAACAATTAAATCGATTTAGTTGAAATCATCTTTTTTATTCTTTTGGCTTGGCCTACACGTGAGCAATTAATATTTTTTGCAGTTATTTAGACCTGATATTATTTGTGGAAAAAGTGCTTATTAATTTTGTTCATATAGTTCCTGGGATTATAATAGTAGGCAGACTCCCAAGTATTTTATATTTTCCACGACTTTTTTAAAATGTAATTTTCTTCTATCTCTTGTCGCTGGATTTTATTGATAATAAACAGAAATGCTTATGATTTATATGAGCTTATTTTATTTCCCACAACATTATTGAAGTTGTTATTTCCACTGTCTTTTATTGACTTTGAAATTGCCAAAGTATACCAACATATCAACCACAAAGAGTGATAGTTTGTTTTCCTCATTGCCTATTCTAATTCGTTCAATTTCTTCTTCTTGTTTTATTGTTATAGCTAACATTTCTATTACAATATTGAATAATAGTGGTGATAATGAACCTCCTTGCTTCACCCCTAATCTTATGGGGAAGGTTTCTATCTTTTCTCCATTACAAACAGATTGTTTACTTACTGACTGTTTTAGAGAGATACTACTTATCATTTTAAGGAAAATTATACTTATTCCTATGCTTTCTAGCGTTTGTCATATTAATGAGTGTTACACTTTGAGATAATCACATTATTTTGGTGGGATTTATTGCCGATATGGTCAATTACCCTGATACACTGATAACTTTCCAAATATTGAACCATCCTTGCATTACTGATATAAATCTCACCTGGTCAAAATATAAAATGTTCGTGATATGTTGCTGTTATCTTCTTAACAGTATTTTAGTTAATATTTTTGGATCAATATTCATTAAAGAAACAGATGTATAGTTTTCATTCTTTGTTTCATTCTTCTATTAATAATCAACTGCATATTTGTGTCATAAAAGGAATTTTGAAGGATTTCTTCTTTGCCTCTTTTTTCCAAATACTTTATGTAGCATTAGGAGTTATTGTTCTTTAAATGTTTGATACAATTCACTTGTGAATCCAGCTGGCCTTAGTTATTCTTTCTTAGGGAGCTCATTGATGACTTGTGAAATTTCCTTTTTCTAAAACAAGGTTAATCAAGTATTCTATAACTCTTCCATAAATGTGGGACACACATACACACGTAAATACTCCCCTTTATGTATACATACACACAAACATATATATGTATATATATGTATGTGCTTGAATATATATTATATATGTACGTATATATGTTTATGTGTGTATGTATGTATATGCCTATCTTTATCTGTATCTATCTATCCATCTATCTAAATCGCCATGCACTTTACTTAGATTATCAGATTTACTGGCACATAATGGGCACAATATGTCTTAATAATTGCTTTAATTTCCTCTTCATTGGTGGTAAAATTACCCTTTTCATTTTTGACAGTGGTAATTTATTGTTGTTTTCTCCTTTTTAAAAAAATGTAATTAACCGGTAGTTTATGTATTATATCTTTTTTTTTTCATAAAAGAGCTCCCAGTTTTATTAGTTCAATGATTTTTTTATTTAAATTTTATTAATCCCTCCTTTGATTTTCAGGATTTCTAATTTGGTTTTTAATTGGGGGTTTTAAATTGGTTCTTTTTCTAGTTTTATTTTTTAGTTGCATGCCCAATTCATTGATCTGTTCTTTATTTTGTTGATGTATTATAACAAGAGTTTTGCTAGGAGCTACTGTGGCTGTGTGAGGACAATAACATCAGCACACAGAAGGGCTGCCAAAACGGGTACTTTGATCTGCTTTTCAAAGGAAAGCAATTAGGTGTTAACAATCTCACTTTAATTAAATATACATATATTGTTCACTTAGTTTAGTGGAAAAAGCCAGCAACCTGAACTTCAGGGCAAATACAAACAGAAATTACAAGCATGCATTACAAACAGATCAGCTAATACAAACTAGTCTATCTGTAGCAATACATAGTTACCAGAGAAGCACCAACATCTGGCATATCAAAGCCAGGGGGGCTGTTTCAATGGCTTCCCCAGAGTCTTGTCACCAACACACTTTCAATGAGTGTACCACCAAAAGTCAAACACTAACATTCCAGTACATATACATGGTTCAGGACCCTGAGGGCAGGGGCCAATTTAGCATTTAGGTAAGTAAAATCACTAACACCAAGGTGTGGGAAAGTTCTTCAATCACTAGCACCATATCACATACATTGTTTCCAATCAATGACTCCCTATTGCCTTAGTGCTGAGAAACACTCCAAGATAAAAAGGTCACAGATAACCTGCCCCATTCAAGCAAAGGCCAGACTCATTAAAGGCACTTGATAGCCTTAGCATACCAAAAAAGAACAGCAGGAAAAAAAATCCTTCCCTGATTGCCATTGCATCTTAATATTAATGGTATTATTAATATTGGTATACACTAATATAATTGATATTGGTGTATAATAATGGTAATATTATGGTCAAATCACACAATACTCTTCCAGTGAGCGAGAGCCCCAAGCAAAATGCTAACC
>JAQQSZ010018518.1:0-10560 GCA_028646595.1 Phalanger gymnotis | reverse complement strand
ATTCCACAAGAAAAAAAATCTAATGGAGACAGATCAGGTGATCAAGATTGCCAAGCAAGAGGATATCCTATACAAGTCCACCAGGGTGGAAAAGTGTCATCCAAAAACTACCACATACACAATGCATAATTAGAGGGTTCCCTGTCTAGTTAAAATTAAAATTTTAATTTTTTTATTCAAAATTCACAAAAGCAAGCATAGAATAAATTTAAATAATTAAACTTTCAAGCAATGCTTTTGTAAGTATGTATCATTTATACTTCTGAAGTTATTAAAACTTAGATGGGATACACTATATATTTATTCATATGATAGCAAATGCACCTAGTCCATCTTCAAGAAAGAAACTTTCAAGTACAAATAGAAGGAATACTCAAGTTTTCAGGAAATGTCTCCTACTTGGGTGTGTCTGTGTGTGTGTGTGTGTGTGTGTGTGTGTGTGTGTGTGTATGGGTTTTAATCAAATTTCATATTCAGCAAGGACAATAGAAAGACAGATGAAAATTTGGAAGAAAAAAGCTAAAAGAAAATCAAGAAGGGTTCGATTTTTTTATTCCCTTTCTCAGATCTTGTTCTAGAAGAAGAAAAAAAAGTGCCAAAATGAAAAAAATGCTGCTCAAGTAAAAGTAAATAATTACTACTGGCTGCACAATCTATCCTTAGAAGTATAGAACTGTGAACTGGTTAGCAGTGTCTGCTAAAAAAAAAAAAACTGGTAGCATCAGAAGTTATGCCATTTGCCCTCAAGCAGTGATTAAGCAGGAATCTACAAACTTCTCTTCACAGGCCCCTGAGAGGAAATTAAGAGGAAGACAATCAAAGAAGACAGATTTAAAACCAATAGGTCCCTGATAATGCCTGATAACCTACACAGGGATCAAAAAGGAGGAGGAAGACAGTGAGGTAAGTTATTTATATATGTTTTCAGTGACAGCTTTCCCAGTAGACTGTCTCCAAAAACAAAGGGAAAAGGCTACCATGCTGCATAGAGAGCATTTAGACCTTTCATTCATTCCAGATAAAAACCAAAATACTGAAGTGGTTATAAAATGAGCCTTCATCTGAATGAGCATAGACCCAAGGTGGAAAAAAAAAAGATACCGAATGAACTAATACAAAGAAATATGAAATTCCCTTGGGAAAATTACAGTATCACCTTGGCCTCAAATTCAGCGTAAGGCCCATTACTGAGTAGTCTACTTGTTCTACATTCCATAGTGACATCTATCCGAAATGAATACACCCAACAGTTATGATGATGATGATGACAATCAACAAGCATTTATTCAGTGGCTATTGTGTGCCAGCTATGGGATAGCTATGTGGTGCAGTGGTTAGGGTATCAGGTCTCGAGTCAGAAAGCTGAGCTCAAATCTGACCTCAGATATATACTAACTGGGTGACCCTGGGCAAGTCACTTAATCCTGTTTGCCTCAGTTTCCTCATCTATAAAAATGTGCTGGAGAAGGAAATAACAAACCACTCCAGTATCTCTGTCAAAAACCCCAAATGGGGTCACAAAGAGTTGGACATGACTGAAAAATGATGTGCTAGGCACTTTCCAAAGCACCAAGGATACAAATCAAAAGAAGGCATCCTTACTCTCAAGGACCTTGCTTACATTCTATTTGAGTAATAAAAGAAGTATCTATATGAGTGTATTAAGAATAGTTACGAAGAGAATAAATGCAAGGTAGTGGGGAGAGGGTGTGGAAACAGGAAAGGCTTCATGTATAAGGTGGTGTTTCTTGAAGGCAGAAAGGGATCATAGGAGTTAGGTAAGAAGGGAATTTAGTCCAGGCACAGGGCACAGAGTGCAATTCATGAGACACAGAGAGGGCAGATTGGCTCAGTCACAGAGAACAGGAAAGGAAGTAATGTACAATGAGACTGAAAAGATAGGTTGGAGCCAGGAGTCTATATCATTACCTGGAACCACTGGAGTTTAATGAGTGGCATAGTCAGATCTGCCTTTAGGGAAAATCACTGTGGCAGGTACATGGAGGATGTAGGGAGACATTTAAGGTCCCTAAGGAGATCAATTAAGAAGCCATTGTAATAATCCAGATGAACAATGACGAAGGACTGAACTAAAGTGGTCAAACAGAGAGAAGGGACGGACTGCTAGAGATGTTGCAGAATTAGAAACAGTAAGATTTGGCAATTAACTGGCTATGTGGAGTGAGGGAGAATGAGGAATACCAAAATTCTAAAACTGGGAGACTAGAAGAATGGTGGTGACTTCAATAGAAATGGGAAAGTTTCACTGAGGGAAGAGGTTTAATGGGAAAATATAATGATTTATGCTTTGGATTTCTTGAATTTGAGATGTCTCTGGGACATCTAAATCTGAAATATCCAATTGGCAATTAGTAGTGCAGGACTATAGCTCAGGAGTAGGCCTGGAGATAGATAGATAGATAGATAGATAGATAGATAGATAGATAGATAGATAGATAGATAGATAGATCAATCCCCATCTGAACTGTACATGATAACTAGCATTTATATAGCAATTATATATTATGTATGATCATTATGTCATGTCATTATGTATGATCATTATGTATGTCATGATCCCATTTGGGTTCTGAGATATGTGTCTGTGCATGCATGTGCACACAAACACACACACACACACACAGTGAGAGACACAGATAGAGAGAGGCAGCTAGGTGATGCACAGACTAGAGCTCTAGACCTGGAGTCAGGAAGATCTGAATTCAAATCCAGCCTCCGACACTACCTGTGAGACCCTGGGCAAGTCATTTAAATGTGTTTGCCTCATTTTCCTCACCTGTAAAATAAATTGGAGAAAGAAATAGCAAGCCACTCCAGTATCTGTGCTAAGTAAACCCTAAATGGGGTCACAAAGAGCCAAACATGACAGAAAAGACTGAACGACAATAATATATCTACCTACATATGAAGTAGCTAGGCGGATACAGCCCTGGACCTGATATTGGGAAGACCCGAGTTCAAATGTCACCTCAGATATTTACCAGCACTTAGTCTTTGTCTACGTCAGTTTCCTCATGTGTAAAATGATGATAATAATTGTACTTACAAGGTTGTTATGAGAATAAAATGAGATATTTGTAAGGCACTTTGCAAACCTTAAAGCACTATACAAAATGCTATATATGTACGCATACGTATATGTATACGTACATATATATACGATTAACTAGGGATAGAAATAATGCATACAATTTATAAATTCCAAAAATATCACCACCAAAGTGACTAGATGGTCCTTAACGTTCAACAAATGTTAAAACAGCACGTCCACTCCTGTAAATGTGTTTGCTGGCAATGCCACACCAGGCTAAAATCTCTCTGCTTTAGCCGAATTTAACAGCTTGCTGACATAAGTAACCTTTCTGAACTCTTGTCATTCAGTTCCTGCTGAGCTAAGTTTACAGTACTGGTTTGCAGTCCCCTCGTCCCAAGTCCCCACCATGACATCCAGTTCAGAGATAATCTCAAAGTGAGCTTTTTATTCCCTCTGATGCTTTTTAGGTACTCTTCTACTCTACCTAACTCAAGTTCGAAGAGAAATCACTTTCTAGTGTCAAATTTAATAGATAATAGAGGAAAAGTGAGAACTTTCCCCAAAGTAATACTCTCACAAAATAGGAAATTCTGTATGGCCAACTGCTATGCCTGAACGAAAACAGCAGGGAACCGAGTGCTCCCACCTAGTGATTATTAGCAAAGTGGGCAATGCTACTGATCTGCTGAACTTTTAAAAGAACTACTTGTACTGTTGGCTATTTCTTTACTACTATGTGACAAGAATGCCGAAAAATTATTTTCACAAAATACTGCCCTAATAAGAAATGACAAAGGAAAATGCCAGGTAAGCTGCTTATGACTTCTTATATAACCAGACATGACTAATGTTTGAGAATCTTTTCCTTTTATCTTTTTCTTTACTGAGAGATTAAAATGAATATACTTATTTCATATTTTCCAGTTTCTTAATTTCTTATAAGTTAAATTAGCAATCAAAAGCAAAGCTCTTATTCAGTGTTCACGTTAGCCGCAGGCAACATATTTAACATAATTTTTGTCAATTTTTGCTTTGGTTTGCTTATTGAACTATAGACCAGATTAGGGGCAATCCCATATTGACCTATTTTTCTTGTATACCTCCAGACACACAAGAATAGCAATCATAGCTGGACTGGCTCAGTGGCCACAGGAACTCATCTCTCCTACCTTCTGTCCTCTACTACCCCTTGGAACTGTCCTACCCGATTCCCTTCCTTTACCACCCCAACTCATGCTAGGACACTGTCCTAAGGCCAGCCAAGGGATGGAGGAGTAAAGGGGATAGAGGAAGCCCTTAAGCTTCTATCGTAGGTTAGGTCTCCCTGTTTTCTTCACCCAGGTTCCAAGGTATAAATGGTAGAAAGAAAGGAACTTCTTTTTTTCACTACAGGGATGGGGAAAGAAATGGATTTTCCTCCCAAGTAATTGTAATAACAGTACAGTTAGAGGCAGCACAGTGTAGGGCAGATCTAGCTTAAGAGTCTAAAAGATATAGGTTCGAACCCAGCCTCTGATGCATAATGGCTATGTGGTGCTGAGCGAATCACTGAACCTCTGAGAACTCCAGGAAATTCTCTAAGACTGTACATTGCAGAGAAGGTACTGAGTGTCCTCACCAGGAGCCTTCTGTGTTAAAGAAATATAAGTATAGTTTAAAAAATAGTACAACTAACTCAATTATTTAGAATAACAATAATGCTAATGATAACTGACTTTATATAGCATTTTAAAGTAATAAAGGGTAGCTAGTTGGTGCAGTGGATAGAACTCTGGATCTGCGGTCAAGAAGACCCAAGTTTAAATTCAGCCTTAGACACCAGCTGTGTGACCCTGGGTAAGTCACTTAATCCTGTTTGCCTCAGTTTCCTTATCTATAAAATGAGCTGGAGAAGGAAATGGCAAATCACTCCAGTATCTTTGCCAAGAAAACCTCAAATGGGATTGTCAGACACAACTAAAATGACAGAACAATAATAAAAAAGTAATAAAAGGGGAAGGGTTGGCAGAAATTTATTTGATATTTGGAATCCCTTTGGTATTGATATTCAAATATGGGTCCTATTAACATTCAGATAATTTATAGTTATTCTTTTGGAATAATGAACTCTGCATTGGAAAGTTTCCACTTTGGAAAAGACAGAAAATCCACAAATTGATCACAGGGACCTATGTGAGCTTGGGCCATTCATGCACATGCTCCAGCCTTGATTTCCTTCTTTGAATAATAACAGAACTGGATGAAAGAATGTGTAAGGCAAGTTCTGTCCAGATGGAAATTTCTGTAATGTGCATTTTTTTTACTTGTGCTTTTCAGCTGTAGAACATACTCTGGGTTCACTCTCCCAAACCCCACTTGCACTTGTCAAAGTGGGCCCCCCAAAGATAGCTGACTACTTTGTCCCTTATGGTTCTAGGGATAACCCTGATCATTCACTGTACCCACTGGTGTGTCTCCCAACATCATTTAACCAGTTAACATCTCCCCAATGTAAACTGACCAATTATTATAGATTAGCTTTCACAAAGTGGTATTTACTAAGAAGGCACAGCTAGGGACTGAAATACAACATCATTTCATCAAACAGGGAGATGCAATCTCCCTTCTACATTCTCTGGGGAGAGTGGCCTCAGACTTAAAGTGAATGCTACAAAATATTCATCTCTCACCCAAAGGGGCTGCATGGCCATGGAGTCCTTTTCTCTCATCCATGGATCCCTGCCAAGTTTACTTCTATGTGTAGCATAGCCAAGGGATGAGCTATTCTATGCATCGGCTGGGCTGGATCCTTACAAGAGATTTCAATGCATAAGCTACAACTATTTTCATGATGTTCTCTTTATAACACGTATCAGAAGCACTCAGTATGAGATAACCAAAAATCCCAAGAAATGATGTCATTTTTAACCTTTGGACACATTGATAAAGCCAATATCCACCAACTCCTGTGTTTGCCTCTCCAAGGAGAGTTTGTGAACCATACTTCTATTTGGCTTCAACTTCCTTCTTTCTTATGGTTTCATTTAAAGAGAGAATATCGGGACTGATATGATTCAGTTCCTCCAGGAGAAATGAATCTTTTTTTAATCAATCTTTTTATTCAAAGACCACAGACAGAGCAAGTTAGTTGGAGTTGGCTAGTGCTGGGAGACTCCTTTCTGTGGACAGCCTGCCCTGCCTTTGGGCAGTGGAAAGATGTTAAAGGAACAAAGAAAAATAAACCAGCTAAGGTATTCCAAGTCCCTGCTTAGAACCTGGCTAGGGAGCACAATGAGTTTATGTGTGATGGGAAGAGGAATGAGAAGGACCTCTTCAGCGCCCCCTCTAGGTGTCAAGAGCTTCCCTAGAAATTGGAGTTTGAGAATCTTCAGTTGCTGGTCGAGGTACTTCTGCACAAAGCCATCCTCCCCATTATGCTCAACAAGTCCTCCGTGGCCTCTTCATCCTCACCTAAGATCACCTTCACGTTGTTGTTCTTGTAGGAGTAAGGGGCTCAAGGTGTTGAGATACTGATTCCCTTCTCACTTTCTTTCAAATATACAGCACACGTACCTCCAGTTGACACTCTGAATGACATCTTTCTGTCCAACCACTTTGTTGTCCAAGTAGGTGTCTCACACCTTCCCCTGGATGTCTGCAGTCACCCAGTCATTGGAGTTATGTTCAGTACCAGAGCCCGGTGTATAAGGGCTGTAGCCACAAGGCAATAGTACTCCAGGGATCACTGGACTAAGGCTAGGACAAACCAGGTAAGTCATGGGCATGGGTGTGGGGTGGTAGCTGGTGGATGAGTGGGTATTCTGGTAGCCAACAGGATTTGGCATCACCTGGTGGTAACTTTAGTGGGGACTGATCCATGTTGTACATGGCAGGGATTCTAGGAGTCTGTGGACTATACTGTGCCTTGAACTGCAGGGATGAGGGGTCAGGCTAGTCTGGTGTCTGAGGTCCCACCATAGTTCTGCAGGGATTAGGTGGGACCATCATCAAAGGCATACACCTGCTTTTCCTCTGCCCTGGATGGTATATTAGGGTTATTTGGATCCTAGGCACCACTCTGGGCTTTTATACACCTGCCATCATGAAGGCGTCACCTGGGAATCATAATATGGAGTGCAGCTGCCATGATGCAGAGAGCTCTGTGAAGTGTACATGAGGGTACAAGAACCCTGGATATACATGGATATCTGACAGCCATACATTGGGGTATATCCATAGGCTGAAGTCATACTCCTTGGATGCCTGAAGCCAACTGTGGTAAGTCTCTCTGGTAATCCATAGAAATGGTCTGGCAGTATGAATGAAGCTCTATATGGGCTGTGAATTTAGTGGAACCCTTCTCTACCCTAATATAGCCTTTATAGGGACCACGAGAGAAGCACACAATCTGTCTAATAAAATTATCTCTCTGGACATGGCCATGGCTCATACCACCACCACCAGCATTATCAAATCCTCCCTGTTGACCTCTAGCACTAAGATGCATGGGACTACTGATTCAAGGGCTCGTGGGGAAAAGGGCTCATGGTGAAGTTTGTGACATTGGTCAATAGACAAGAATTTCATATCTTGACTACAAAATGCTTATGGTCGATATCCATGTGATTCTTAATACCCTCCTCTCCTTTTTTTGCCACTCTGTCACTACTACTTACGAAGTAGAAGAGAAAGGAGCCTCATGGAACTGAGGCCATTTTTGCATTTTTCTTTGTTTTATGGGCTGCTATAGCTTTGAAAAAAAATCACCAAATATGCAGCCTTTCCTTAATTAGCTAGGTGGGTCCTCAGAAAGAAGGCTCAATCTGTTACCAGGATCACAGTGGAAGCCTGTCCAGAAAGGCAGAACTTGGCAGAGCTTGAACTCTGATGGCCGAGCTGTTAAAACTCAAATGTGCTACCATGCCACCATGATGGGGTACTGTAATATGATTTTGTGTTTTGTTTAATTGTACTTTATGTAATCACAGAATCTTAAAACTAGAAAGGACAGTGGGAGTAATCTAGCCCAACTCCACAAGTGATATATACATAGATCCTTTAGGGTGATTCTAGAGGGAATATACAGGGTGTTCCTAAAGTCTGAACACATAGGCAAAAATGCATATTTTCAAGAAATGAAATGAATGAAATTCTCAACAACATTTTATTTAATTGAAATATTAACAAATAACATCTTCAATATGAATTCCATCATTTGTGATACAAAGATTTATGCACTTTGCAAGATTCACGTGAACTCAATGCAATAACACCACACTACCATCAATTTTAGCACATTCACTCTTTATGCGTTCAATTGAGTGTGTTGCATCTGTGATTTTCATTGAGTATACCTTCTCCTTTAGCATACCCCAGAAAAAGAAGTCAAGGAGGCTAAGGTCTGTTAATATTCCAAATATTTCAAAATATGTATTTTTCCTATGTGTCCAGACTTTAGGGACACCCTGTGGATTTTCCAACCCAGCTTCAACAGATTCCTTGAAATGAAGCAAGCAGGCAAGCAGATGCACCCTACTCTACCCCACTTTACTTACCAACTCAGGGAGGACTCTTAAAAAAGCAACCAGGTCTAACAGACTAGACAAGAGAAAAGCTAGTGGCATTGGCTAGGGAAAGGACATATCTCTGTATAGACCTGTAATAGAGAGCCTATAGCTTGCTGTCCTCCCTTCCTCTGTCTTTTTACGTTTTCCCTGTCTGAAGAATAGATTAGAACAAAGTTCAGCAGACCTAGGTTTTAGGGGTAGTGTTATGACTAGGAATCATTAATGGCATTGTTGAGGCAGAAGTACATATTAGTTATTTTCTGAACATAGGTCAGAGATCAGAGACTTACGTGGACTTTCCCAGTAGCCTATCAAGAAAGAGTTCCTGCCTAAGACCATAACAACTGTGGACATACTTTCCTATGTGGCCCAAGAGGGGAGGTTATGGACAGTGTTCCTGAATCTCAACTTCCTGTGTACATAAGTGTAGAGGAAAGGGGTCAAAGGCAGGAATCTAAATCTAGGCAGTCAGAATTCCAGAATCTGCAAAGTCTGATACTACAGCTACCTTATCAGAATGCTGATGAAGCAAGCAAGCTCAAGAGCAGGAAGGGCAACAGAAGCTTAAGGAAAAGTTGAGCTCCCGGGCCAAAACAAAAACAAAAACCCAGTGAGGACACTCATTAAGACACAGAGGATGACCAGAAAAAGGCCCTTCAATTAAAAATAAAAACCCTCAACTAAATTAAACAACAAAAGGGGAGGAGGGAAGGAAGTAGTGAGCATAATTTGTGACTGAGCTAACAGATAAATGGAACAGGGAAGGGAACAGAACGTTTGTCCTTCGGAAGCTTTACCTCGAATAAACCACATAGAAAAAATAAATATAAGAGAGCATTTAGCCCATGAATGGGAAACTGGATTTCAGAAGACTAGTAGGAGAAAGAAATGAGAGGGAGAAAAAGCAAATTTATGTATCTTGTTAAAGAGTAACACAAATGAATGTTAATCAAATTAAGAGGGAACAGAATTCTGAAGGGAACTCTAATCTGGACTGGGAGAGGACAGGATAAACTAAAAAGAAGAGAAAATAATAATTTAAATAAAATTTTAAAACATGGAATAGGGCAGGGAAAGGATAGAATCAAAGAGAACAGATTAGGATCAAATTAATATAAAAAAGCTAAGTGGAGGAACAAAAAGACACTTTATTGAAAAAAGAAAGGAGAATATCAACAATCAAGGAAATAGAAGAAAACCTCAATTGAAAAATTATAATGTTAAATGTGACTGTAATTCCTCAATAAAAGGAAAGAGAATTATAGAGTTCATAAGAAAACAAACTCTAACACCTGCTATAAGTAGGAAGTGCATTTTAAAAATAAAGACACCAAGAATGAAAATGAATAGCTAGATACTTTTTAGAGTAGCAAAGAAATGGGAGGCGGGGGGAGTAGATATCCATCGAATAGAGAATGGACAGACAAATTGTGGTGTGCAAATGTAATGAAATACTACTGTGCAAAAAATATGAAAATGAAACAAGGAAGGATTTATATGAACTCATACAGGGTAAAGTAAGCAGAGCCAAGGGAACATTAAGCACAAGTACTACCGCAGTGTCAAAACAAAAAACAAAGAAACAAAAACAAAAAAAAAACAAAAAATCACCAAAAAAAATCTCAAAACAAGCAAAAGTGAATTGTGAAAAATTACAGAGAAGAATTACAGAAAAAAAATATATATGAGAAGACTCTTCCCCTCCCATGCTGTCCCAGGTCCACCAGTATAGAACACTGCATATTTTGTATTTTCAGATATTTTTTCTTTCTTTTGTTTTTGCAGGGGAGAAGGCAGGGTAATTGCCCAAGGTAACACAGTTAGTAAGTGTGTCAAGTGTCCGAAGCTGCATTTGAACTCAGGTCCTCCTGACTCCAGGGCTGGTGCTCTACTCACTGTGCCACCTAGCTGTCCCATTTTCAGATATTTTCAGTATATTTTTTGCCAATTGTTTTTTTT
>JAQQSZ010018517.1:0-10561 GCA_028646595.1 Phalanger gymnotis | reverse complement strand
CCAGATAAGCTACTACTGAAAAAAGTAGGGCATAGATTTAGAGCTGGAAGGGACCTCAGAGGTCACCTACTCCCCCCCACCCCACCCCCCATTTTACAGCTGAGGAAACTTATAGAGAAATGACTTGCCCATGCTTTCACAGGCTGAGCTGGGATCTGAATCCAAGTCCTTTTACTCCAGATCCAACAGTCCTTTTACTCCAGATTCCATGGCACCATGACGCCTCCTTTGACTAAAATAATAATCTCCATGGTTCAACCAGAACTCATCAACTTTCATTCTCCTTCAACAAAATGACCAGAAAAATTGGATTCTCATCTCTAAACCTCTTTGGCCTTTAAAAAAATCTTTAAGTAGCCATTTCATCCAATGGGCAAGAAATAGACTTTTTCTCTAGAGTTGGCAAACATGGAACCAGACTCTAAGGAAAATCACTCTGAATCAATGCCCGAATCTTGATAAACAGTTTTTAATATTAAATGCCAAATATCTCTGTCTGGGGATGTGACAAAACCAGATGGTCTGAGATGTTCTTTTCTTTCTCCCCAGACTCAAAAGAAAATGTTGCCAACGTGGGCCCCGTTTTGCTTGGGCTCCTAGGTTTATCCTGAAGCCAAGCATTAGAGTCTTTTTCCTGAAAGGGATCCCTTACCCTCTGAGGGTTGGTCTTTTATGCTGGCCCTTGATTGCCACTTGGTCTCCAGCTGGAACAGCCCTTTCTTGTCCTTAACTGTTTTAGGCCTAGTTTCACATTCTTGAATTTACTCTGGCATGACAGATGGAGTTTATGTAAGACACCAACACCTTTAATCAGTAGGGCCCATTCAACCCCTAATTCAGTTAATGCTGTTTACCTTACAGAGGCAAAACACTTGTATGATTGAATTTGGGTGGTGCTGAATTAATCAGTTGTCCTGATTGTCCTAGGCAAAATCATAATGGAATTTGGTCTTCTTTAGAAAGAATTCATATTATGCAGCGGAAAGAACTTTGAACTGAGAGGCAGCATGGTGTAGCTGACAGAGGGCCAGGCTTGAAGTCAAGAAGGCCTGAATTCAAGCACTACCTTGGACAGTATTAACCATGTGTCCCTGGGAAAGTTAGTTGTAACCTTTCAGTACCCCTAGACAAACCTACAAGACTATGACTTGTTGAGAAGGAGGCAACATGTGTTAGAGTGTAAGCTCCTTGAGGGCCCAGACTGTTTTTGTTTCTTTTGTATCCCCGGTGCATAGCACTGTGCGTAGCACACAGTAGATACTTAATAAATATTTACTGATTTGATATTAGAAGAGGAAGTTCCCTACTATCCATAATAAGGGCTTAATAATTATTTATTGTCTGATTTACTATACCAATGAAATTATGGATATGAGTCAAACGAGACAACTTTTTAAAAGCACTCTAGAAATGTCTGCCATGTGGGCTTTCTTCTACATCCTCTGTAACTTATCTGACAATATGCAAGAAATAAAAAAAACAAAACAAAACATGCTTTTGCGGACTGGGGCTTCGGAAACCTAAAAGACACTCGTAGTTTGGCCTCCTTTATTATTCTGTGAGGCCCTGTCTACTTCCCATCTGCCTCAGCCTTCTTATCTGCCAGAGTCAGGAAACACAGTGATCTTCCAAGGGAAACTGCTTGGAAGAGTGGCAAAGCATCAGGAGGACGTGAAAGCGCAATGATCTGCTTTCTGAGGCAACGTTTTGGAACAAAACAATCTGTTCCAAATCTTCTGTAATTAGAGGGAAGTGCATGATGCTGCAGTGATTTCTTCTGTGAAGTGTAAGTGCATTGAGAGCAGGGATGGTTTCATTTTGTCTTTAGATCCGTAGCACCCAGCACAGAGTCTCACATATTTAATATGCTTAAGTAAGATTTGTGGAATTTCATTGAATTGGTGGGCACGGAGATACCAGTATTTTGGGGGGGGGTGTAAAAAAAACCTCCAAAGTTTCTCAGGAATCCTTCCTAAGACTATATATTACACCATTAGCCAACACACTTAGAAAATGGAAATAGGAACTTAAAGGAAGCTAGATGCAATTATTTGCATATTTCTGGGGAATGTAATGATGTGAGGCAGAGGTTGACATCCTGTTACTCTTGATTTAGCTTTCTTTAATTACCCTAGAACAGGGGTGGGGACCTCTAGGTCCTCAAGTGCAGCCCTTTGACTGATCCAAACATAAAGGAATTTGTTCTGTGACATTTGGATTCAAAGGGCCATACTTGAGGACCTAGAGAGCTACATGTGGCCTCAAGGCAGCAGGTTCCTTACCCCTGCCCTACAAGTTCCCTGAATCTCTTCATTATAAAACAGGTTTCCATGAAAGAGCATGTCTTGAAGTCCTTTCAAAGTGGTTCGGTTAGTCTGGTACAAACGGGTCCAGACGCCAAGGACAGAGTAGTTGCAAGGCTTCCATGTTGTTTTAGAAAACAATTTTCATACTTTGTAATGCTGCAAGTGCTTGTTGCCAGAATCCATTTGCTTAGATGGCCTGTTTTATACCAGGGAGTAAAAATGTCATGGTAGCCTCAGGAATTTCTTAACCCCTCAGGGTCCTAGTCTTCTAGAGAAAAAGGACACCAGCAGCTAAGAGGGAAGCCTGACCTTTGCATCCCAGAGTCAGGAACCACACTGGAATGTCTTAGCCAGGCCTACATCTTGGCCAGATTTGAGCTCCACAGGCAGATGCCTAACATTTGAGCTACGGAAAGCATTCATTACAGGAGAGAATAATGACTATAAAGAACTGCAGATTCTTCAGCCATTCTGAAGAAACACAGAAGGAAAGCAAGGGCTCCTTTGCCTAAGTAAGCAAAATGATACTGGGAGAAAGTGCTCCAAAGGAGGGATTCGACCGTCTATTAGCTTTAGGAGAATTTGGCCAAAAGTAAAATTCAACCAAACCCATGTTTTGAGAAAATGGGACAAAAAGCGAAGGGCTGCATTACATTGTGGATAGAGAGTAGATAAAATAGATAAGTTGGCATAGATGATGGCTTCTAAGGTCCTATCTAATAGTATATGAATACCTGGAGCCAGCATGACCTCAGTTGAAGTCCTGACACTGATAGCCACTGGTTGCACGACTGACCGGCTTATTTAACTTATTTGTAAACCTCAATATGCCTCCCAGGTCACCATTCCCCACTCACGTGGTGTCTTCTTCTCAGAAGGTTAACTCCTCGAGAGCAGGGAACGTCTTCACGTTTGTATTTGTATTTCTCTTACTTGGCATAGCCCTTGGCACATAGTAAGCATTTAATTAATCCTATTCATTCATTCATTTGTTCATTCATTCTATGATATTGGCAACTCTCTAAGGCTATAAGTTTCAAAGGAGGTGCTGAGCTACATGAGTAAAGACAGTTTCCACATCTGCAAATAAAATCATAGTTCCTGTTCCCATCCTTATCACTATGTCCAATATTTTGAATATTGCTAAAAAAAATGGAGGTCATAGCTTGGTCTCTGAAATGATTATATCTCATCTTTTAACTATACTATTTTAACAATAGTAATAACTAATAATGGTTCCATAAATACAATTTTTTAAAGTAAAAATCTTAGAAACTTGACCAGGTATAATCAATCTTTTAAATAAAATGCATTAGAAAGAAAATTCACACTTAAGGAAATAATGATAGGAACTATAATTTACATAATTTAAAATATTGTATTAGATGTAAAACTTGGAAGAAGCTAAGGTAAATGGATTTAAATGTGCTATCATACCTTAGCAGGACAGAAATCTTTACTCTTCTTCACCTTCATCATTATCGTCATTATCATCGTCAATAATAGGTAACATTCATTGAGGGGTTACCATGTCAAGGCAATAGACAAAGTATAGGATCATAGATTTGGAACTGGAAGTGACCTTAGGAATCATCTAGGCTAATCCTCTCCTTTTATAGAGGGATGGAAACTGGCCTGGTCAGTTGAAGTACCTTGTTGAAGGTTGCCAAGGTGAGTAAGTGGTGGAATTGGAACTCTAATCCAGGTTGCTGGGCTCCAAATCTAGGACTCTTTCCATTCCATTCACTAATAGGGATGTGAGAAGGTATGGCTCTGCCTTTGATGGGGATTACAGTCTAGTTGGAGAAATAGGGCACATAGATGTTAAAAAGTAAATAACAAAATGAGGTAACATATACCAAGAGCCAAAAGGATGGTTAAGAAACAATAGGTGTTAGTTTCATTTTATAAATTAATAATAAATATTTGTTGAATGAATGAATCAATGGTTAGAATGAAAGAATAGGGTTTCCACATCTGCAAATAAAATCATAGTTCCTGTTCCTATCCTTATCAATATGGCTAATATTTTGGCTATTGCTAAAAATAAAATGAAAGGAGGATGGAAGGATGGATTAGAAAGAGAAAAGAACCATCAAGAAAAGAGTCCAGCTAGGAGATTATTGCAAAAGTGAGATGATGAAGCCCTGAACTGGGATGATGGCCAGAAGAATGGAAAGGAAGACAACATTATTGAAAGTAGAGTAGACTGGACTTGGTGATGATATCTGGAGAGATCAGGAAGGTGTTTCTGAAGTATTGAACCTGGACAGCGAAGACCAGAGGACTTGTTGGTTTGTGGAAAAAGGCAGTGAGATATTTCGCATTTGAGGGACCAGTAGAGACCTAGGTTCGAATTTGTTCTCATACATTTACTAGCGGTATAACCCATAGGCTTTCTGAACTTGTTTCCTCATCTGTAAAATGGGGTAGATGATGGCTTTGAAGGTCCTGTCTAGCATTTGACCTTTGATATTTTTCCTGATCATGCAGATCAATTCCAATAAAGCATGCCATGTTTTAAGTATTTTTATGCTTAATTAGAATGTTATGCCTTTTCTTCCAATTTATTTGGAAAGATTGTTGCATTCTTTAATGTGCTTTTAATTATATCTTTGAGGAAAATTATTTCCCCGAGGCATCATCTCCATTATTATAACAGACATCAATGAAAGAAAGATTCAGTTATATTTAGCTTATATATGTATAATCAATGATCTATAAAATGGGGGTGCTCATACCCTTCTTCTCTCACAGGGTAGCTGCAGGGAAAGCTCTTTGTAAACCCAATAGCCCTATAGAAAGGTTAACTGTTATCGCTGTTGGGAAATGATCTGTTTCTACAAAGTATATTCATATGACATACTTTTGGCATTTATCAAGTGTCTACTATGGGCTAAGCACTGTGCTAGAGACAGTCGGCACAGTAGGGAGAGTCCTGAATCAGGAATCGGAGGCAGAGTCATAACTAGCAATTTTGACACTTAGAACAATTGCTGCCTGTGGAAACAGTAGCAACTGGGGCAATGTGATGTTAATGGAATATGTAGATCTTCCCCTCCCATTAATAGGTCTATGTGACCACGTGTCCCTTTTTTTCCCCTGACAGGGGCCATGTTCCCAGGTCTAAAGGTACACAGGTATTTTAATCACAAATGTCTTGCTGCTTTGAGCTCTGGCCCAGCTCACAACTCCGAAACATCCTGAATCACATAGAGCCCATTGGGGGAGGAACTTGCCTAAGAAGAAGCTTGGTTAGGGGGAGATTTGCTTAAGGGGAGGCTTGCTTGTAGGAAGGCTTTCACACCTTTTGGTACTAAGCTAATTAGGCACTGAGTCAAGAGGTTGTGATGCCTTCTGGCTATGAGCGTGGTAGCCAAAAGTGTATATATATTCTGAGGTGAGATTTTGATTTGGGGGTTCACTCATGAGAGGGACCTTTTGATTCCCTGAATGGGACTCTGAGTAGCCATTTGTTAAGAGCAACACCTCCCCCCTCCCCGCAACTACTCAGATGTTGGTGCTTCCCTGATCTGGTGGTATATGTAGGTGCTTGTATTACTTTGTTCAGACAGTTGGAACCCTGTCTGTTGAATCTCTGTGCTAATTTCTCTGCTTATATTTTCTCCGTGTTCAGGATGTTGACCTTTCCCCTGAACTAGGGAATAATTTATATATGTTTGATTAAACTAAGATTATTGACCCCCTTAAAGATGCCTTTCCTTTAAGAAAAGCAGATCAAAGAACGTGTGCTAGTGGGGTGTTCCAGGGTGCTTGCTGTTACAGGCAAGCAGCTCTAAATATGGGCAAGCAACATGACAGGCATTCTTACATCAACTTTATAACTCATAAGGAGCTGGGAAAGTGTCCTGGAGGTAGTGGACCTGGTTTCTAATCTCAGCTTTGTTACTTACCACCTATGAAACCTTAGCCATTCAACCTTTTGAGGACTTTCTTTACCTAATCTGTAAATTGAAGGTGTGGGACCCCATGTCCATCATGTCCTTTCCATGTCTTTGTTTAAACATTGTCAGAAGTGATAAAGGCAAATTCAATTGGGGGAAGGCAAATGACTGTATCCTTGAAATAAAACTCAGGAAATAGAGGTCATCTAGTATAAACTATAGGATTTGAGATTCTATGCTTTTTCAAATCCCTCAAGCAATTATTTCCAAAACTGGGGATATGGTCCCCTAACAGGTCATAGCATGACCCCAAGGAATGTGCAACCAACCAATACGAGAAGTTGAGTAGCAAGCCACTTGTCGCATGATAGCCAATCACAGACTTATCTCCAAAACAACCACTCCTACCCATTACAGTCCAATACTCTTCCATTCTACCCCTTCCCATCATTGCGAAAACTTCTAACCTTTTACCTTCTGTGCTGGGCTTGGGCTCCAATGGCAGCTATGCCTTAACCCCAACTAGGGCAGTCACAACATCAGTTATGCAGGTGTCATTGGAAAAATTCCTTAAAAAGCCTTCAATCTCTCCTTAGCAACCCACTCATGTCCCCCAGATCATATCATGGCTTTAGCAGTCACCTACTGAATGGCAGGTTGTGTGTTCTAGGTCAGTGACTAGTGAGGGAAAGCTCCTCCTCCCCCACCCAACTTTTTCCTTTTGACTAGAGTGAGGGGAGCAGAAAGGTTTGGGATCTGCCTCACAGATCTCATTAGATTTCCTTTCCCCCCAAACTCACCTCTTTGCAGAACAAACCTCTTTCTGTTGAGATCACCATCATTTTTCCAGTCAACCAGGTTTCCTGCCTCCGTGTTATCCCTGGCTCACTCACTTTCTCACCCCATGTATCCAGGCAGTTACCAAACCTTATCATTTCTGTCTCTGCCTCATGGCTCACATATGGCCCCTTCTCTAAACTCACACAACCACTTCCTTGTTTAGTCCTTCATTTACTCTCATCTGCATTACTATAATGGCGTTTCAATTAATCTCTGTTACCTTACTCCTTTCCCCATACAAACTTGTCCTTCATTCAACTGCTAAAGTAATTTTTCTAAAGTGCAGCCATTCCCTACTCAATAAACCCCACTGGCTCTCTATTACCCACTAGATCAAAAATAAACTCCTGTCATTTAAAGCCTTTCACAACTGGCCCTAATCTACCTTTTTTAGCCTTATTATACATTAATTACCTCTCTGGGCCAGCTAAACTGACCTTCCTGCTGTGTTCCTCGTGCATACAAAAACAGAACTAAAATATGAAAGAAGAGATTTCTATTGAAAACTCTACTGAGTCTAAATCAGAGATAATTCACTTTTGCTTGTTTTTGCATTGTGTGTGGTGACTACACCCGGGGGAAAATGACCCCATTGATTATAATGACCTATTATTTACTTCTTGTATTGTGTATCTTTCAATTAAAAATAAAAACATATGACATAATGACACCAATTATTAAATGCCTACTATATGGAGAACATGGTGTTGGAGATACATTTATTTAAAAATAAAGAAATTTACTTGTTTGGTTAGCTACATTGTTCAAATTAATTGAATAATTGATTACTAATTAACAAGAGTTTTTTATAAGTACGCCCTCAGGACATACACCAGGCTACTTTAAAATATTTTTACTTTAAAAAATATTTTTATTCTGATTTCAACAAACAGCAAACAAAATGGGGCACTTCTACATATGTAACAAAATAGAAAAGAAAGATTACATAAAACTGCAACTCTCTAGCTTGCTTTTCTCTTTAAGTATATAAGATATTCAGCCAGTAGCTTTCAAAGCTGTCTCATTTGTTTGCGTTCTTTCTATCCTTCTTTCTGTCCTCTTCTCTGAATTTATTAAAAAGATGTCTCAGTGAACATCTTTCTCCTTTATCCTCCCTTCACTCCTCTAGTAGAGAAAGAAAAAGAAATATCTTTTTTTCAAAATAAATATAATCACACTGCTTTCAAGAGCAAAAAGGGTTTTTTAACCATTAATAAATAAAATAATTTTAAATATGTATTTAAGTTTTACGTCATCCTTTTAAATTTTCATCTCTTTTATGATGAGCATGATATATTAGCACAATAGCACACATATATAATGCAAAAATAAAGAAATATGTACAAATTGAGGGTACATGCTCAAAAAAATTGACTGATAGTGGTGTGTGATCAAAAAAGTTTGGCTACAGCTGGCCTATTGGGAGGTTCCCATCCACACAGCATTCAGGAAGGAAGGCAGCACTCAGAAATCTACTTTTTGTTGTGAGGAGGCATTGCTTTTAGCAGAGGAGGTACAAGACAGAGTCTCGTCCTCCTTGAGAGGATAGAAGGAAGGAGACAGGACAAAATGAGTTGATTCAGAGGGAGAGAGAGAAATAAACAGACAATGGTTTGCTGTCCACAAAGACCCAGAAATCGAACCTCCTCCTCCCCTCTGCCAGACCAGCGTCTTAACTACCATCTAAATTTCTGCCCTAAGGCAAAGCCCCAATGGCCATCACTACATGGCTCTGGCCAGAGGGCCTGGGTTTGAATTTCAGCTTGGTACCTCACTACTTGTCTGACCTTTGACTAGTTACTTTTCTTATCTCTAAAATCAGGGGATTGGGCTAAATGTTCATCCCCAACCCAAATCCAAAAGAAAATGCTTGTCTGTTCATTGCTTTTTTGTGGTGCTCATTATTTTCCATTTCTACCACTCAAAAAAATGTTCATGGGGGGGCAGAGCCAAGATGGCTGCTGGAAAGCAGGGACTTGTGTGAGCTCCCTACCAGGTCCTTCCAAAAAACCTATAAAAATGGCTCTGAACAAATACTAGAACTGCAGAACCCACAAAATAGCAGAGGGAAGCAGGGATCCAGCCCAGGACAGCCTGGATGGTGGCTGGATGAGGTCTATCACGCACGGAGGGGAGGGGAGCCAAGCCATGGCAACAGGACCAATCAGTCCAAGAGCCATGCAGAACAGACCCCAGCACCCTTAATCAGTGAGCTGGGACAGTTACCAAACTTCTCAACCCACAAACACCAAAGACAATAGAGAAGGTTAGTGGGAAAAGCTGTTGGGGACAGAGTGAAAAGAGTTTGCAGTTAGGCCACTGCCCCAGGGTCAGTGGGGGGAGGTGCAGCTACAGAACTAGAGCTGCAGTTGCTTCTGGCCCCAGGCCCACCTGGTGGGAGGAATTAAGTGGTGGATCAGAGCAGGAGTGCAGAGCCTGCTTAAGATTTTCGTCAGGTCTGGGTTGGTGGTTCTTGGGGAAGGAGGAGTGCTGGTGTGGCAGAGCTGGCTGTATAGAAATAGCTCTGAAATCAATGGTGCATCCCCTCAAGCGTGGAACAAAGTACTCTTTACAAGCAGTCATACCCCACTGAAGAACTCAAGAGTCAAGTAAGTTGGCTGGGAACATGGCCAGGTGGCGAAAACACACCCAGATTCAGTCTCAGACTTTGGAATCTTTCTGTGGTGACAAAGAAGACCAAAACATACAGTCAGAAGAAGTCAACAAAGTGAAAGAGCCTACATCAAAAGCCTCCAAGAAAAACATGAACTGGTCTCAGGCCATGGAAGAGCTCAAAAAGGATTTGGAAAAGCAAGTTAGAGAAGTAGAGGAAAAATTGGGAAGAGAAATGAGAAGGATGAGAGAAAAATATGAAAAACAAGTCAATGACTTGCTAAAGGAGAACCAAAAAAATACTGAAACAAATATTGAAGAAAACAACACCTTAAAAAATAGACCAAGTCAATTGGCAAAAGAGCTCCAAAAAACCAATGAGGAGAAGAATGCCTTGAAACGTAGAATTAGCCGAATGGAAAAGGAGGTCCAAAAGACCACTGAAGAAAATACTACCTTTAGATTGGAGCAAGTGGAAGCTAGTGACTTGATGAGAAATCAAGATATCATAAAACAGAACCAAAGGAATGAAAAAGTGGAAGACAATGTGAAATATCTCATTGGAAAAACCGCTGACCTAGAGAATAGATCCAGGAGAGAGAATTTAAAAATTATTGGACAACCTGAAAGCAATGATCAAAAAAAGAGCCTAGATATCATCTTTCAAGAAATTATCAAGGAGAACTGCCCTGATATTCTAGAGCCACAGGGTAAAATAGAAATTGAAAGAATCCACAGATCTCCTCCTCAAAAAGATCCCAAAAAGAAAACTCCTAGGAATATTGTCGCCAAATTCCAGAGCTCCCAGGTCAAGGAGAAAATACTGCAAGCAGCCAGAAAGAAACAATTTGAGTATTATAGAAAAACAATCAGGATAACACAAGATCTAGCGGCTTC
>JAQQSZ010018516.1:0-10561 GCA_028646595.1 Phalanger gymnotis | reverse complement strand
AAACAGTTCAACTTCAGTAAGTCCCTTATGATTTCTCTTTCTTGTTTACCTTTTCATGCTTCTCTTGATTCTTGTGTTTGAAAGTCAAATTTTCTGTTCAGCTCTGGTCTTTTCACTGAGAAAGCTTGAAAGTCCTCTATTTCATTGAAAATCCATATTTTGACTTGGAGCATGATACTCAGTTTTGCTGGGTAGGTTATTGTTGGTTTTAATCCTAGCTCCATTGACCTTCAGAATATCATATTCCAAGCCCTTCAATCCCTTAATGTAGAAGCTGCTAGATCTTGTGTTATCCTGATTGTATTTCCACAATACTCAAATTGTTTCTTTCTGACTGCTTGCAGTATTTTTCTCCTTGATCTAGGAGCTCTGGAATTTGGTGACAATATTCCTCGGAGTTTTCTTTTGGGGATCTTTTTTCAGGAGGCAATTTGTGGATTCTTTCAATTTCTATTTTACCCTCTGGCTCTAGAATATCAGGGCAGTTCTCCTTGATAATTTCTTGAAAGATGATATTAGGCTCTTTTTTTGATCATGGCTTTCAGGTAGTCCAATAGATTTTAAAATCTCTCCTGGATCTAATTTCCAGGTTAGTGGTTTTTCCAGTGACATATTTCACAGTCTTCCAGTTTTCATTCCTTTGGTTCTGTTTTATAATGTCTTCATATCTCATCAAGTCACTAGCTTCCACTTGCTCCAATCTAATTTTTAAGGTAATATTTCCTTCAGCGGTCTTTTAGATCTCCTTTTCCATTTGGCTAATTCTGCTTTTCAAGGCATTCTTCTCCTCATTGGCTTTTTGGAGCTCTTTTGCCATTTGAGTTAGTCTATTTTTAAGGTGTTATTTTCTTCAGTATTTTTTTCAGTCTCCTTTAACAAGTCATTGACTTGTTTTTCATGGTTTTCTCACATCACTCTCAACTCTCTTCCCGATTTTTCTTCTACTTCTCTAATTTGCTTTTCCAAATCCTTTTTGAGCTCTTCCATGGCCTGAGACTAGTTCATGTTTTTCTTGGAGGCTTTTGTTGTAGGCTCTTTGACTTTGTTGACTTCTTCTGGCTGTATGTTTTGGTCTTCTTTGTCACCAAAGAAAGATTCCAAAGTCTGAATCTGAATCTGAGAGCTTTTTCGCTGCCTGTTCATGTTCTCAGCCAACTTGAGCTTTTTGTCAGGGTATGACTGCTTATAGAGTAGAGAGTATTTTGTCTCAAGCTTGAGGGGCTGCACTGTTGTTGTCAGAGCTATTTATACACAGCAAGTGCTGCCATAGCTGTGCTCCTCCTTCCCCAAGAGCTGCCAACTTATACAGCGACTCAGATCGAAGCAGGCTCTGCACTTCTGCTCTGATCTGCCACTTAATTACTTTCACCAAATGGGCCTGGGGCCAGAAGCAACTGCAGGTGTAGCTCTGTAAGCAGCCTCAGAGCTGCACCAGGTCCGCTGCTCTCAGGGTGGTGGCCGAATGCGAACTCCTTTCACTCTGTCCCAGCAGCTTTTCCCAATAACATTCTCTGTTGTCATTGGTGTTTGTGGGTTGAGAAGTCTGATAACTACCACAGCTCACCGATTCAGGGTGCTAGGGCCTGTTCTGCCCAGTTCCCAGTCTGGTTGGTCTGGACGTGGCCCATTATGGGCTCTTTGCTCCCAGCATGGTGCGATAGACTTTACCCAGAGACCATCCAAGCTGTCCTGGGCTGGAGCCCTGCTTCCCTCTGCTGTTTCATAGGTTCTGCAGTTCTAGAATTTATTCAGAGCTATTTTTCATAGGTGTTTGGAGGGTCCTGGGGGAGAGCTTTAGGCAAGTCCCTGCTTTCCAGCCGTCATCTTGGCTCCACCCCTCTGTTTGTTTTCTTACATTAAAACCAAAACTAAGGTTTTAAGGAACACAAGAAGAGGGGAGATGTCCAAGAAAAAGAGAAGATGGAATTCACCAAAAATGTTTCTGTTCATTTGTTTTAGTCATGTCTGATTTTTCATGTCCCCATTTGGGATTTTCTTGGCAAAAATACTAGAATTATTTTCCATTTCCTTCTCTACCTCATTTTACAGATGAGGAAACTGAGGTAAAAAAGGGAAAGTGACTTGCCCAGTGTAATACAGCTATTAAATGTCTGAGACCAGATTTGAAGTCATGACGATGAGTCTTCCAGTGCTCTATCCACTGTGCCACCTCGCCAAAATAGAAAAGGGTTTTAGGGGGCACAGTGGAAATGGAAGGTCCTGGAAGAAAGGGACTGAAGACAGTTATAAGGCTGAATTTACTAGAGAGTTGGCATTGGCTGACCTGCACAACCACTGCTGCTGACCCAACTGCTAAGCCAAAATATTTCAAGTGGCATAATCTGTAGTCAAGGCTGTGGACTTAGAGTAGTTCACCCCAGTGATTAGGTGAACCTCAGGGTGAGGGACATGAAAACCACAGAACCCTAGGGGCAAGTATGGTCAGGGAGCAGGTCAACATGGTGGCCAGCACTTTAATGGAGGTGGGGTATGATGATGGCTGGGCAGTACCTCCCCACCCCCCGCAAGGTTGCTGGTATCTGAAACAAAGACCTTCTGCTCTGCTCTGATCTGAGTTCCAGGTCTTGTACACCATACATTATCCTAAGTGTTGACAATACAAGACTATCTCTCCTCTCCCTTAGCCCCTCAAAAATTAATATAATTCCTTTCTTCAAGAAGCTTAAATTTTATTCCTATTGCTTTAATTTTCTATGGCATATTTAAGCAATCCGATTAAGGGCCAAATCTTTAATTACAACATGTAGAACTTTATATTTTAATGTAAGGACTCTGAAGATATCAAAGGCATGAAAAAAATCATAATGCTAAAAAAACTGATCATCAGAACATCAGTAATTATCTATTTCTATGCCCTCTCTCCCATCAATACAAAATCTTTATGAGAGTCATCTATACATAACTTGAGGGCACACACAATTAACTAAAATATATAGACAACATAAGACCCTATTAAAATTATTTTTATTACATTATATTGTTATAATTTGTTTAAACTAGAACAATTGTTATGTTTATTCATTGCAAAAAAACCAAAAACACCTTCTTGATTTATTAAAACAAAATGCTACTTAACAGATCTTTTTACAAAAAAGATGCCACCTGTCCATACATGAAAATAATTCCAAATTCAATGTTAGATATAACAACAGAAATAACTCTGTGCAATGATCCTCTGATAATAAATGTCAGTTAGGTAATAAAACAAAGAGATGCATGCACACCAAAGCTATTTCCCACTGTGATAAAGGGGACTGAGCACAGAGTCCAGGTCAAGGAGGGATTCCCTGTGTATGGGGAGGGCATCACCAGAAACTGTGGTTTGTGGATGACATTGTACTGCTTGGATAAATCCCCAGAATACTGCAGAGCCTCCTGGAAAAGATCCATAATCATTCAAAGGACTTCATCCTGTTCATACACAAAGGAAAAATTGAATATATGAAGACTGTTTATTGCCCAGATTTCAACACCCATTTGGATGGGCACTGTATAGAGCTTGTTCATCACTATTTATACCTGCAACAGACAGGATATTTGGACAATTATTTGGGTTTAGAGTTGAATAGAAAAAAGACAGTGGGCTATATTATTTATAAAAAAGAGTTAAGTTCTTGTCCTGACCTTAAACTTCCACTGAAAGCTAAGATCCATCTCTTAAATACTAACCTTCTACCAATGTTGATATATGACGGAAAGTCACGGAATGGAGCTAACTCCAAGGAATTAAAATTGAGAATTCCACTGAGATCAATGAACAGGGGCAAGAGAGATGGGAGAAGTTGCTTGGTAAGATGACAAGCACATATTATGCTCTTACTGTATGCCACCTACGATGCTAAGCATCGGGAATGCAAAGAAACGTAAAAATTATCTCTACCTTTGGAAAGCTTACATTCTAATGAGATAGTCTAAGTGACTAGTTCTAGGCATGCTATATATAAAGTTAATGGAAGGCAATGTGAGAGAAGAAAGCATTAGGAGTTGAGGGGATTGGGAAAGGTCCCTTAAAATTACGCAATTTGAAAAGAATTGTTAAAGAATACAGGGTATCTAAGAGGCAAGAATGAGGGGAAAAAGCAATCTAAATATAAGGGATAGTCAATGCAAAGGCACAGAGGTGGAGGGCAGTGTGTTATATTTGGAGAATTGCAAGTATTCTGGCATTTCTGGATCACAGATAGTGGGATTACAGTGGGGGATTAAACTATTACAAGATGGGGAATTGAGTAATGATTACAGGTGTTTATATTTGATTCTGGAGGTAATAGGGAATCACTAAAGATCACTGAACAGGGTCATACTTATCCTTTAGCAAAACCACTTTGGAGGGCAGTTAGGTGGCACAGTGAGTAGAGCACCGGCCCTCGAATCAGGAGGTCCTGAGTTCAAATCCAGCCTCAGACATTTGACACACTTCCTTTGAGGAACTCTGAAAAATTTCAAGAGTAAAAAATGCCAAGGAAATGTATGTTAAGAGAAGATGAACTAGTCATGTGACAAGAATAAGGGATGACCACTGAACCACTGGAATGCTCCATTGGTACCCTTACATTATCAGGAAGAATTGAAAAGTCCTCCAGAATGGTCAATAGAGCTCTTTTGACAAACAATGCAAAGACATAAACAAGACTGTTAAAAATGTATCTTTTGTTTTGGTCTCCCTCACCACTCCTCTTTTATAGTGAATATAGTAAGTTTATAAGTAGCCAGGGGCCAATGGCAGGGAATTAGATTGCAAAGGGGAACCTGGAAGTCACACATAAACTGTCCCAAAGATCAAAGGAGCATAATTTACAAACTATAATATATTAAACAAAATTCACATCCTGGTAATATGTGCTAAATCATAGGAGGCCCTCTAGGTGCTGCTTGTCAAGGTGTCTGATCCTGTGTTATTTAAATTCCGCATAAAATTCATAGTCCATAGTTCCAGAATAGCAGAACATCAAAAAGGTGCTGATAACTTTCAGAAATAACTTTAAAGTTTTACCTATAACTTTGAGACAATTTGGCTATGTTAATGAAAAAAATCCATGATGGCACAGGCAAGAGTTAACCTGTTTCCCTTCCCAAAAAATCCTATAAAAATAAGACCTCAAAGCCTTGCCCCCTGAGTAATCTTCCATATTCATTAGCTCCATTCTGCTAAGTGCTCCAACTATAATCCATGGTTCTGTAAGCAATACCCTCTATCTCTCCCCTCTCCGTACTCCTTCCTATACTGCCTGCCTTGCTTCACCATTCCATCCTCTGTTCCAGTGCCATCTCCCTCTGTACCACTGTTGTCAATTGTCTCTGTACCCTCTATGGTTATTAAAGTGTGATTGCTGCCCCATTTCTCACCGCCAATCATGTTCTTTCTAAAGAAGTACTCGAAGAACTAGACAGGCCTGCTCCTGTTTCATAATTTCATAAATCAATTGTCAGTTCAATAGTCAAATAGTATGGCAAGCCATTGGGGTTGGGAGTTGCAATCTGCAATGTTGGAGAGAACTCTTGAATTGAAAACACACATCTAATTAGGTATTTAATAGATGAATATATCGAGTAACAGAGATGTAGAATGACTTGGCCATGAAGTCCAGGGCCACAGATTACTCATTAGTAAAAGTGGATAATTATACAATTTTTGTTGAAAATGGAAATATTTGAAATATGTGCAATGTTAGCTATATAACATTTGTAAATGCATCCTAGTAGAAATAGCATGATGATTATACATAATTTTTCAATACTAAAAGATCTTTGATTTTGCTAATGTGGTCATTTCCTCAACTGATAAATATCCTATCCCCTCCATCATAGAATGATAACAGGAAGAACAGTAAGATTATATGTTTTGAAGGTATGTGGTAGGGAGAGGGAAAGTCTCAGAGTTTGCCAAAAATTTGACAAGACCAATGGATAGAAAATGTAAACTTCTCTTAATTTCTCTGCTTATCTGTTTCTCACTAGAGCTGCTCAAAAGTGGAACAGACTGCTTCAGGAACTTAGGGATTGCTTCTTCACTGGAAGTCTTCAAGAAGACGGGTGACAATTTTTTATGTATTTTGTAATAAAGATTCTATTTGAGGAATGGGTTAGAAAAGATGGCTACCAAGGTCCCTTCCCACTCTGAAATTCTGTGATTCTTCAATGATAAAATGCAAACTAACCACAATCTGTTTCACCAGTTATATCTACATAATGTAAAAATGATCAGTCAAAAAGTATTCAAAACAAATGGACATTTACATTTGGCCTTTGAGATCATAAGGACCATCATCCTATTTAAGAGCTTTTCTGAAATAAGCTCAGTTGGTTCTCTAGCAACAGGAATCCAATTAATTACTGGATCCATACAGAAAACATTTTCTGACTCTGACCATCTGCTAGAGATCGTACTTGGACAACTCAGGGATACCTTCATGTCACAATGAGGCATAAAGAGGGAGACTTTAATGGAAGATCATAGATCTAGTTCTGGATGGGATATTAAAAGAAATCTAGTTTAATCTGTGTATTTTGCAAATGAAGAAACTGAGTTGCATGTCCAAAGAGTTATTAAACTTCCTATACCTCTGGACCTACAGAGAGATCAAGAGATTTGGGGCCATAGCATCATAAATCTAGGTCTGGAAGAACTATAACTTCCCTTATTCTCAAAGATGATAGCATTGAGTCCCCAAGGTATTTAATGACTTTCTCCACATCACAAATGTAATCATGTCAGGCCTAGTCTGAAATTAAACCTAAGTCCTCTGGATTTCAAACTCCAAATTCTTTCCACTGCTTCAAAAACCAAACAACTATTTAGTCATCGTAGCAAAATAAAAGAAAAAAAATTACTGAATTCAGTATTATTTTTCTTATTGCCTTGACAAGTCAACTCAATGAGAAGGTTCCTTGTATACCTTGTACATAATGTATATACTTCTCCCCTTTGATCTATGTCCTTGTATATGGTATATGTACTTCTCCCCATTAAATATTGGAAAAGAGAAACTTTGAATGAGTTAACTATCAAATTGTTTTGTCATCTAAAACAAGCAAAAATGATTTGCATTCTTCTGTGAGTGTTTCCTTGTCAGAGTATGTTTTCATAATGGGCCTTATTGATTACATTCTTTTAAAAATGGGAACCCTGTTTTCTGCAATCAATTAACAAGTTCCAAGGTCTTCACTACTCCTGCTCTGCATGGAGATGAAGTGAATTTGGCTAAAAATGTTAACTGATAGACATTTTACAACCAAATAAAAATAGCTTGAAAATATATTAAGGGTATCTTAGCATTGCTTTGGAGGTGTGTGATGGGATACTAATGCTTCTCCATAAATATCTTTGTGCTGAAATATTAGAATGGGTTGTGGTCAGATGACTGCAGGCATAAAACAAATCATTGACGGTTTATTTATCCATTCAGTCTTCTTTCCTCACAGTGACTGATGGTCTCATATTCGGGCATCTTTTACTACTCCTATATTAAGCTCTTCCATCAGGAGGATGCAATAAATTGTACAAAAATCCATCTAGGGTATTATCTTCCTCATAAAAACATTTCTTTATGAGGCCCAGATTACTTACGTCCTTCTCTGTCCCTGCTCTGGAGTTCCATGAAGTCTTAAGTCATAAAGGGATGAAAATGGAGCAAGAATTAGTGAACTTTCAGTAATTCCATGGAAGGCAACTGAGGAGGACAGCAAAATTGAGCATTACCAAATCAGAGATTTGAAGGTAAAAGGAATTTTCGAGGCAAACCAATTGAGCCTCCTCATTTTGCAACTTAAGAAAAGGAGGCTCAGAAAACTTAAGTGACTTGTACAAGTCACTTGCATAGCAAGTATCAGTTAGTGGTAAGCTCAAATTTGAACCCAAGTCTTCTGACTTCAAATCTTGTGGTCTTTGCAATACTTGATGCCTGCCTCCAATGTAGATAAAGATATTTTGTTTTAATACTTTGCCTTCTTCCTAATTTCAAATATTACGACAAAGGATTAAATATTTAGGAATGGAAGGGATATTTAAGGTCATGTATTCTAGCACGTGCATTTTGCAGATGAAGAAACTGAGGCTCGGTGAGGTGGAGTAGTTTGCCCAATGTCACACCTGTAGTAACAGATGAAGAAATCTAACTCAGTCCTATTACCTCCAAATCCAGCAATTTTACATTTCGAAATGCTATTTTTGTTAGTTTTGATTTTTATATTCATTTTTAAAGTATATGGTCCCTTTAAGCTAGCATTTTTTTTAGCAAATATCTAAAGCTGTTTCCCAGGGCAAACTTACTGGAGTATACTAATAAAGGAACCATGGCATTATATGCAGATCAAATCGACCTGACCTGGGAAGAGAATGGTAGGAGTTTTTCTACTCTTGGAGAGAGTGACAAAACACTTTCTATGATTATAGTCCTTAAAGAAAAATGGTAGTGGTTCATTTCCTTCTTCCCTCTTTTCTAGAAAGAGGCAGTTAAATGGAGATGAACCTGAGAGAAGATTACTTCAGAAGTAGGTGTTGAAAAAGTATAGTCACAGAAATGATTTCCTAGACTGAAGTCCCTCCAGCCTGTGTCAAGGAAAACCTTTCCAAGGACCTTTGACATCAAGACATCAAGATAAGCCAGGCACCAATGGTTTAATTTCAATACTCAAATATGTCAATGGACCTATGAGTTAATAATCAATGTGAGGACTTCCTCCACTAGTTCGGATTGCAACCCATCCCTGCCTGCCCATCAATTCACTCTTACTAGAAGTTGGGTGCAGATTGTCTGCCCATTGTGGTGGGGCCTTTCTTGGTTTACCTTCACATTGAGAGTATGCCAATCAAGCACAAAGGTTATCCATTAGGTTTCCCCTGCCCCACAGGCAACTAGGCATCTTCTTTTTTATTGTATGTTTTATGGACGATATCCTTTATTCCTATTCATCTCTTTAACTCGTTGTTTCTAATAGATTTTTGTCTGCTCACACCCACATGTACCTTACCAAAACTGCAACATATCTGATCCTCAGCCTTAATTCTTCTGATTCTATAGCATTTCATAGATTATAAGATAAAGTAAGAGTACAGTGGTGACATTAAATTTTTGGACCTTTATTTCAGGGGAGAATTTGGAATAGTTAAAAGGACAGTTTCCCAAAAGCAATCCAACCCACTCTCCTCTTTCTGGGGCCAACTCCTCATTGTGCATTTGTGTTACCTATCATATATAAAACACATACACATATATATAACATAGATATATGCACATATATGTAAACACATATAAATAGACATGTAAACATACACACACCCATATGTACATGTCTGCAGAAAGACACATGGAGGGATATATGCATATATACATAGTTACATGGTTGAATGGATGGATATAGATAGAGGAACTCAATAGATTTATGTTGCCTATCTGATTGTATATCATAATCTGGAACATAGGCATTCTTTTTGAAATATTTTTTTAAATTTCATTTAGAACTTAAACACCCAAAAATATTTCTGTTCACATAGGACAAAAAAGGGATCATATATGAAATTGTGAATATCATCTTCATCCTGTGAGAATTTTTAAAAAGTATTCAATAAATTCTTTCAAATTTGTCTGGCTTGGTTGTACTCAACTTTGGATTTCCTTCTGCTCTCTTATGTGAATTTCTTAAAAGGTTTAAAAGGCTTTCTATGGGGGGAAAGTACATTACTTTTGCAAACCTATGCCTCACCTACTAAAACAGAAAAAAAAAAACAAGAGAAAGAAAAAAAAAGAAAAGAAAATTCATGATAAAAGAGCATTGTCAAATAAAAGTAATTCATGGGGTGGCCATGGTCAAAAATGTATGTCTCCTTCTGCACCTGGAGTCCGTCATTTCCCTGTCATCCTTGTATAAATTGTTCTTATTCTTCTTGCTTTATCCTGCATCAGGATCCTCTGAAATTGCTTTTGTCATTTCTTATGGCACGGTGATATTACATTGTGTTGTATTTACGTATAACAATTTGTTCAGCCATTAGCCATCTGCTAATAGGTGGGCAACCTCTTACATTCTAGTTTTCTTCTCTTCTCTCTATGACTGTGCCTGTTTGTGTCTCTCTCTGTATCTCTCTCTCTGACTTTCTCTCTCTCTCTCTCTCTCTCTCTTTCTCTCTCTCTCTATCTCTCCATTTTCATCATTCTTTTCCTTTCTTTTTTAAATTTATTTAATATATTTAGTTTTCAGCATTGATTTTCACAAGAGTTTGAATTACAAATTTTCTCTCCAATGTTACCCTCCCCCCCACTCCAAGATGGTGTATATTCTGGTTGCCCTGTTCCCCAGTCAGCCCTCCCTTCTGTCACCCCACTCACCTCCCATCCCCTTTTCCCTTCCTTTCTTGCAGGGCGAGATAAATTTCTACACACCATTGCCTGTGTATCATATTTTCTAGTTGCATGCAAAAACTATTTTTTTGTTTTTGAACATCTGTTTTTAAAACTTTGAGTGCCAAATTCTCTCCCCTCTTCCCTTCCCACCCACCCTCCCCAAGAAGTCAAGCAATTCAACATAGGCCACATGCATATCA
>JAQQSZ010018515.1:0-10562 GCA_028646595.1 Phalanger gymnotis | reverse complement strand
TTTTTTTTCACGCAACTATAAAATAAGTTGCACAGGCAATGGGGCATAGAGATTTATCTTGCCCTACAAGAAAGGAAGGGAAAGGGGGATGGGAGGGCAGTGGGGTGACAGAGAGGAGGGCTGACTGGGGAACAGGGCAACCAGAGTGTATGCCATCTTGGGGTGGGGGGGAGGGTAGAAATGGGGAGAAAAGTTGTAATTCAAACTCTTGTGAAAATCAATGCTGAAAACTAAACATATTAAAAATAATAATAATAATAAAACCACTCAGACTAAAAAAAGAGAGAGAACAGAGCTATTTGCTGGAGGCTCTCACTCCTGGAGGAGTGTTGGCTTGGGACTTTGGGCAGCCACTGCAAAAGCCTCCCAGCTCACCCAGATGTTGATGCCTCCTTGGCAACTATGAACTGTATTTTGTCTGTTTATAATGAATCTTTGTAATTTGTTTGTATTTGCGCTGAAGTTCAGGGTGCTGACTTTTTCCCTTGAACTAAGTGAATGATATTTGTATGTTGGATTGAAATAAGATTGTTAACCCCTTGATGTTGCTTTCCTTAGTAAAGCAGATCAAAAGAATCTGTGCTGGCAGGATTCTTGTTGTTGGGCTTGTGTTGGTCTTTCACCTCCACAGCAGCTGCTAGCCGAATTATAGCAACAAGGACAAACACAAAAGAACAGCAGCAAAATGCTTTTCCTTCCAGAAATCCAAACCTTATTTTAAGGTCTAGTTCAAAACTCAACCCTTCCATGAAGGTTTCCCCATCTGAACTCAGCCCATAATAATCTTTCTGTTATTGAGGCTCCCTAAGTACTTTAATTGCCTTAAATTGCTCTCTAGTCATTTCATCATCTGCCTAGTAGCTTCTAAATGTTACAACATTCTCAAACATGCCCTTATGGTGACTGGGTGGTATTGGAATGAATATCATTGCAGAAAGAGAGTCTGAGCTTTATCTGAATAACTTTTGGGGCATTGGGTCATACTTTACTAGAGTAGGAGACCCCAGTAATTAAAGACTCTACAGACCAGCAGATAGAAAGCTAGCCTTGGAGTCAGAAGAATTGGGTTTATGAGTCACCTCTGACACACTAGCTATGTGACCCAGAGCAAATCACTTAACCTCTCATTGTCTTAGGCAGCTCTCTCAGACTACAGAGTTGCACAGCAGGTGTTGATCTCTATTGGTAGAGGGGTGTTTCCTCTTGGGCAATTTCCCTAAAGCAATGAAATCATAGGTAAAAGTCCCTGAGGAGGGTGTCAAAGACAGACACAGCACCCAAAATGAGAGGAAACACTAATGGGAGGAAACATAATATTCTGTACTCTAGGATATTGTCCTTTCAGTTATGATGCCAGGGGAAACACATAGGAGCATACGTGTCAGGAGAGCCATAACTAGCAAAGTTGCTAGCAAGTGACCTGAAGCAAACACCATAAAATTTGGCCCTGGGACAAGGAATATTTTAAGAAGAATCCTGGGGTGCTGACATTATTGGATAGAAATTCTAAGAGTTATTTGAAGTGGGGGCTGCAGTAGCTTCATGTTAAGCTAATTGTCACTGCTGACCTCTGCTATTCCTGCCTACCGAAGGAGTACTCCCACTATGTGCACCTTCTGAAGGGATGAAAGCTTGGGAAACTGACTGAATGTAGTTAATGTCTCCTCCTCCATCAGATTTTGTCTGTCTTTATCATTTTCCTTAATTGTCCTTGCTGAAAGTGTGTTTTTTTCCTCCAACAATCCTTTCCCTCCTAAAATTTTAGCACTCATGCCATTTCCTCTTACCTTGCTTCCTGTTGTCCTCTCAAATCTCCAGGGTTAGATTAGGCCTATATCCCCCAGAAGGTGAAATTGGGACATTGTGGCAGAGTGTGACTGGTGCTACTTTCCGTACTTAACAACTTCACTCTCCTGAGCTCCACTACCATCTCTTGAACTGATTTTGTTCAGTTTCTATTCTGGCCCTTAAGAGATTGGTCATGAAAGGGTTGGGATGTGGCTCTCTAGGGCAATTAGGGTACTCTAAGAACCCTTTCCACTTGAGTTAATTCTCCAGCATTTTCTACTTCCTTCTAATGACTGTCTGTTTTCTCTGATGTTTGTGGTGAGTTCTTTGACTTTTTCTTCTTGCTATGTTGGATGAATTTAGTATATTTATGAATCCTTTGCTCATGTGGCTAGGTATCCTGGAAGTGGTTTCCACAACTGATGCAATAGACCACTAGGATCCCAAGGCTTCAAGGAAAATAATTACTTTAATTGGTAAAAGGAGCTTGTAATAAAAATCTTCTGAGAGTTAGACTCAGAAGTTCCCTGCTATATCTATGGAAAGGTCTTTATATACCCTTGGCCCCCCAAATCCACAGCTGGGCTCCAGGTTAATCCCCTGGGGCCAAAACTAATTCTAAAGGCCTCAAATCTATTCCATAGATTCTGGGTCATTATATCCTTGATTAATATTGTAGATGTGAGTGGGTTAACTCAAGGTGCTGAAAATCTGCTAGTAGCCTGACTCATAAAATTTGGTGTAAGGAAGAGAGCTATCCCTAGGATTTCTCTTATTAGAAGGACCTGAGTTCAAATTTGACCTCAAGCACTAGCTATGTGACCCTGGGCAAGCCACTTAATCCTTTTTGCCTCAGTTTCCTCATCTGTAAAATGAGCCGGAGAAGGAAAAGGCAAACCACTCTAGGATCTTTGTCAGGAAAACCACAAGTGAGGTCACAGAGAGACTGAAATGACTCAACAACAACCACAAAAACCACCATATGCCCAGGAATCCCGCATAGGCCTCAACTGATACTTGTGTGATTTATATTTGATACCTATTCCTATACAATTTTACCTTATTCAATCTGGCACATTATTCTAGGCTTTTGGACCATAAATCTGCTATCCAACATATGAGCCATACCTTTCAGCTTTGTGTTATATGCCAATTAAATAAGCATGTTAGCTATGTATTGATCAGAGTCACTAATAAAAATGATGAACAGAATGGGATCAAGAACAGAGCTCTGGAGCATTCCAATTGCAGACTTCCCTGAAGCTAGACATCAATCCACTATTGACCATTCCAGTAATTCTAAATCCACACAACTATAACATTTATCCAACACACATTTTACCATCTTTTCCATAAAATATCATGAGAAGCTTTGTCAAATGCTGTGCTAAAATCCATGAATAGTGTTTCCAAGGCATTCCTCTGATCTCTTGTTTTAGTAACGCTGTCAAAAAAAACATGTCACCCACGCTTCATTAGACTAAGTGAAATATGGCAGCACATCACTTGACAATAAGTTTTGTGAAACTAACTGCAAAGGTGAATTTGCTCTTTCTTTGTCCTGGACTAGACCGTAAGAAGAACAATGAGAGGCCTCATACATCTTTATTTACTATATAATGAATTGTGGAGCAGAAATATAATTAATGGCTCTGAGATAGGTCAGCACCAGGCACATTAATATCTTTGAGTTAAAGTAAATGATGTTGCCTAGATTGCAGGTCTCTAGGAATCTTGTTGTATTTATCAGCAGTGGAGTTGATTATCTCATGGGTCATGAATGTCCTCAGGATCATAGATTTGTTGAAAGGGACCTTAGAAGCCATAAAATCCAACCACTTCATTTTATAGATGAGAAGTTAATGTATTTGTCCAAGGTCACCAAGTTAATAAGTATCTCAGGCTGAAATTGAACACAAGTCTTCCTGACTCCAAGTGCTATAACTATAGCGGACCAGTCTCCTGACAGGAAGTCAGAAACATCCCTTTGATGGTAGATCTGGATGGAGGTACCAGGGGTTTCCAATCTATCTCGCTAATACCCAACCTGGAAAAGTGCATGAAGTACAACTTACCACCTGAGGCCGGGTCTAGCATCAGTGCCAAAGCATCCTCTGAGAATTGCCTGTGTAGACAAATGATGTTAGCTTGATGAAAAATGACAATCCTTTGTATTTATATTCACTAATTCTTTGTATCCACAGAGATTGCCAATTTATTATCATAGAAGAAGGAATTGGGGGGGGGAGCTGTCATTCAAAAATACAGAAGAAAAAGTTGGTGGTATAATTGAGTGATGGTATCTCTTGGCAACCTGACTTTTCCAGAGATAGCATGGTTTGGTATACAGAGTGTTGGATGTTGGCTGCTAAGTATCACAGTGGATAGAATGCTGGGCCTGGAGTCAGGAAGACCTGAGTTTAAATCTGTCCTCAGACACTTATTAAATGTGTGACTCTGGGCAAGTTGCTTTACCTCTGTTTGCCTCAATTTCCTTATCTGTAAAATGGAGAAATAATAGCATTGACCTCCCAAGGTTGTTGTGAGAACTAAATGAGATAATAATTATAATGCTCTTAGTGAATGACAATAGTAAGTGCTATATAAAAGTGATGATGATGGAAAGTCAGAAAGATCTAGATGTGATTCCTGCCTCTGATACTTACTAGCTATTCAGACATGAAACTACTTAACTCTCTGAATCTCAGTTTCTAATCAGTAAACAGAATAGTAGCTGCATTTTACAAATGTTTGCATTCTCTGTGATTGTCAGCTATTACTACAATGTGGCATAGGAGATACATAGTCTACCCAAAGCTCAGATGTAGTGTTCCCCTAGACTTTGTGACATGCACACAGATAGAATTGCTGCAAGAGGATACAGATAGAATTGTAATTAGGCTTTCATCTGTGGTTGTGTGGTGATTGTACAGAAGATAGAGAAGATGTCCATTAGGTCAGAGGTCAGTCCAAATGAGTGCAAATATTCTGGGAGAAGGGCAGCCCATCCCCCAGGGAAAATCACTCACACTCTGTAGGGTTAGGGGGCAAGTCAGGCTGCTAAGAGAGGGGTATCATGGTGATAAGATCCTAGGGGTAAGGTGGGATGATGATGCAGGGACCTAATGTTTGGCACTGGTGGAAGCGAAAACCACAAGGCATGGAGGATGAGAATGGTAGTTTCTAGACCACAGATGTGAGGATGTATGTGCTCTCAGGAACTTAATGTACATCCACCACCCCAAGGTACCAACCCCCTGAGTCAAACTCCCAGTGGTTCCAGTCTAGTGAAAACTGAATGTTTATATGGCACTTCAAGATATGTGAAATATTTTACATGTTATCTTATTTGATCCTCATAACAATCCTGTGAGGTAGGTACTATTACTATCCGCATTTAACACGTGAAGCTGAGGCTGATTGAGGTTAAGTGACTTGCCCAGATTAATACAGCAAATATGTGTCTGAGGCAGGATTTAAATGGGTGTCTTCCTGATTCCAAGTAAAACACACTATCCACCGCTGCCTCAGTTATAGTTCATGGAGAGGTATCACACAGGAGGAGAAAATTCAGTTGGGTTGCAATCTCTCCCATAATAATAAAAAGAAATTTATTGTAAAACTGAATAACAAATTTTACCTCTTTCACATAAGTAACATTTCTCTTAATCCCCCCCCCACCCAAATCCATCACAGGCTATTTTTTATTTCGTTTTAGAAAGAGACTGATAACTTCATGGGTGATGTGTTGACTTGCTTGTGAATTGGATTTAAGTGTGACGGAGCATCTAAAAGTCAGCAGCTGCATTCCCTCTTCCAGAGTCCTGTAAGTCTAGTGGCTAGACAAAAGTCAGGACAACCGGCAATGACCTGGGATACAGTGGATGACCTTGGCATCTTTGATATCTAACCAATCTCTAAGCGCTCCACAGCACCTGTGTAAGTTGCTTTCATGGCTGGGAATGAATTGTTCTGCCCGTTTAGCCAGGGGAAGTCTTCACATGCTTTAGACCCACAGTAGATGCTCAGTAAATGTTTTCTGATTGACTGATAGTGGTGAAACCTAAAGGGAACCTACCTTCACCAGATTTAAGTGGTAAATGCTTGATTCAAAGCCTAAGGAGAGCCTCACAGAGGCTAACACTTTACATGGGCCAGCTATTTTTTGGTCATTTGGATACTTTCTCTGATTATAGAAGAGAACCAAGAGGGAATCTCTTGCCTCCAAGAACGCAAATTGCTATTGACAGGCTGGAGCAGAGTGCCATTTCATTCATTTGAAAAATGAAAGGTTTCATTTTTCTCTAAAATCCATTACTGACCCAAGCAGACAGCAAACCCCAGGATAGGGAAGGTGGAGAATGGACTCCCTGCTGGCAGCTGAGGAAAGACCTGAAATTGTCTCCTATTTACCAGCCTGGGGAGATCTCTAAGAGATATGAACAAGCCATCCCACACTGCAAAGTCCATCAGGTTGACAGGCAACAGAGACAGTTAGAATACAAGAGAGAGGGAAAACATATGGGATATACTCAGGTGCTCAGAGGTAATAGGGGAGACATGGCACAATTAAAAAATGACTCCGAAGGGGATTCAGATAAGCAGGGTAATTTTGTTACTACAATATTACATTTAATATGAATTTATAAAAAATATTCTAGATGACAGTTCATAGTTTCATAATCAAACTTCTTTTTTCTTTTTTTTTTCTTGGTCTATTGAAATGTTCATAGTTGTTAAGTTCCTGATCAAAAGCTAATTTAAAAAAGGAAAGAAAGGAAGACCACTGGATCTCTCTTGGGTTCAGGCTTCAGCTTTGCCACTTAAATCTAAGGCTCAAATTCCTCTACTCTGAAATGGTAATAATGATATAATGCCTACCTCATAGGGTTAGTTAAGGGTCAAATGAGATAATGTATATGTAGCATTTTGTAAACTGTAAATGTCATATAACAATGCTCTATAAATGTCAACTACTCATATTAAACATGATCATCTTCTGGGTGACATTTGGAGAGAGAAATATATAATATAGGAGAAGGAAATTACTTTGGAATTTATATATTCCATGGTGAATCAGTGCAAAAGGATAGCAATTATGCAGATATATATATATATATATACATACATTTTCTGGGTGACCCATGTGTAAGAAGTGGTTTAAGGGACCTCACTGAGGAAATGCATGCTGAGAAGTGGATGTCATCCAGTCAGATGGCAAGAAATCTGGATGCCGTATGGTGCCCACAAAATGTGAGAAGACCCAGAAGAAAGCCTCCAGCACATTGAGTAGATCCAGAGATCCAAAGAAGCTATGGAGAAATGTGATCCAGGATCTTCTAGGATGACCAGGTATTAGTGACTGCAACTGGTACTGAATGAGAGTGCATCAATGAATCCCAACGATATGAGAAACACCTGGATAGTTAAAAAGACCTGGGTTCAAATCTTGTCTCAGCCACTTATTGGGTATATAATCCTGGACAAATAACTTAATTTCTAATAATAGCATCTAGTTATATATCAATATATGGTGCTTCAAAGCTTTCAAAATGAAGATATTTTACTAGATGGCCTATAAAATCCTTTCCATTTTTCCCATTTGGATCGATTTTACTAGTAAGTTTAGTGCTGAGTAAAATGCAGGGGAAAGAGAAACTTCAAGCTGAGTTGTGGAAACCAGAGGACAGCCCCTGAGGAGCTCCGAGGTGGGAGACGGTGCAACCCAGCTGAGGGAGTACCTGAAGGGATACATTGTGGTGATCTGACCACAAATCTAAGCCCATCCTGCTCTGCCTGGGAGCATAAGATCTAAGATGGCAGCCTGGGCAGTGAGCTCTGGTCGTTAGGGAGGCAAGTCCTGGCTCATGGAAGGAGAGGAGCAGGCTCATGCAGGCTTTCAGAGATTTGAGAAGAGAAGACTCAGATAATAGGGCAGCAAGAAACAGAAGAGTTTGAGGGCTCTCCTCCTCTCTGTCAACCCTGGCTCCCCAACCAGGGGGGAAGCAGTGCTGCTGTCTCCCTTCCAAGCTCCTCTTCTTGCAGCAGTGTGTGCCTAGTCCTGGGCTTGGCCTTGGCATGCGGTCAGCTAGAGTTCTAGCCCAATAAAGCTATTATTTTCTGATCTACAGAACTATGGAAGTATATTTGGAAAATGATCAAAATTCCTGCCCTACTGCCATCCTGTTATCACTACCCAAGCCCTTTCTATACCATAATGCTGGACAAGGGTATGACCAACAGTGTTGGTCCTATTTGCTTTGAAGATACCAAAAGGAGATGTTTTCTCCTTCAAAAGGAAAAAAAAAAACATCTTGGGTAAGACTGGCAGCATGGTTTGGATATGTTATAGGGTTTATGATAAATAAGGAATTAGTATTAATGGATTTCTTATGTATAAAGTGATGGATCTTACCTAATATGGTATAATTCATAGAGAGGCACTGCATTTAACTAACTAAGAAGGTAAGAGAGGGCTGTTATTTTGTTAGCAGGCATTCGATTCACTTCAGTTCGATAAGAATTTATTAAATGCTAGCTATGTATAGAGAATTCTACTGGGCTCTGAGTATAAAAAGCAAAAACAATGGAACAGTTGCAACCCTCGAAGACATTTTATTTCACCAAGGGAAAAGAATGTATACACGGAAAAGTCAATCCAGAATATATAAAAAGTAAATAGCACATAATTTGATGAAGGGGAGTAAGTGGAGGAAACTCACAAATATGAGAATCAGAAAAGGGTTTCATCTAGGAGGTAATGTTTGATTTGAGCCTTGAAAGCAGTCAGGAATTCAAGAGGAGAAAGTAAAATAGATATGCATGTAAGGCATGATGTTTAGCCAGTGTAAATGCATCTGGGCAGAACCTGGAATGCTGTGTAAGAGGAACATCAAGAAAGCCAGTTTGGGTGGAAAGTATTGCTTTTGGAGGAACAATAGACAGGGAGATGAATAAATACAGAGGTGGATTAGTGCTCAGAGCTTTTGAGATATCCATACTGTAGGAGTACCTTACAGGATAAATTGCTTTATGGTAGCACCAAAGGACATTTTAGCTATCAATTCCTCTTGGATTGGTCCAAGATGGAGCCCGCTTCTCAAATTCCTTTTTCTAGGGACTGATTTAAGAACCAAAGTCCACTGGCTTAGCCTAGCCTAAGGGAGGTACTTTTCTCTTTAAGAAAAACAGACCCACACCATCCATGTCCTTGCTTTTGTGACTTAGTCTTCCTCCCCTCAAAAAACAAATAACGACAAGCTCAAGTTGGGGTTCATCAGTACACACAAACAGGTCCCCACTTATACCTCTCACTAACTGTATAATCTTTAGTGAGTCACTCAACTTGTTGGCTTTCAGCTTTCTCATTTCTAAAGTGAGGAAGGTTGGATCAGATGAACTTCAGCACTGCTTTCTGTTTTAAATCTATGATCCTGTGTTTCTATGACCATATATGTTGCCAGGGAATGCCACTGAGAATGGGTAAACTAACTGACTGAGTTCTTTTTTCCTATAGTGTTCAGACTACAGTAGGAACTGTCCTCAAGAAGGGTGAGAAACACTTCCCTATAAAATGCTAATTGGGTCATTCAGTAAAATAGTTCCAAGTGTTTCAGATGTGCAACCTGAAATGCCTTGCTGAAATATGGGGGAAAAGGTTATTATCAAAGACTTAGGCTGCACGTTCATTAAAAATCTTGTGATTATGATGGAACAGAAATTTCCTATGCCCTAAGCCACGATGAAGTGCATGATTTCAGAGGAAACTGGGAAGACCCTTATAGAGTGATGCAGAGCAAAGTGAGCAGACCTACGAAGACAATTTATTCAAAGATAGCTTTATAGCAAAACGAAATAAAATAAAAAACCCCACAACCACCACCAACATCGAAAGATTTTAAAACTGATCAACACAACAATCAAACATGAGCCCCAAAAGAATAAAGATGAAACATGACTCTTCCCTGCTGACAGAAAAGTGAAGAACTTAAAGTTCAGAAAGAGACATTAATTTTCAACATGCCTGATGTGGGAATTTGTTTTCCTAAACTATGTAGTGATGTATGGAGGAATTTTTTAATGGAGGTGGGATTTAGGGGGATGGATAGATTGATTAAAATACTTGCTACTTGAAAAATTAAAAAAAAAAACTATTAAGAAATAAAGTCAAATAGAAAAGTTCCTTAGGCTCCTCTACATTTACTCTTACCTCAAAACATGGTTCATCTTAAAAACGCCTGATAGATTTGCCAAAGGAAAACTACTCTTTCTTCTTAATTAATTTTTCTTTCTGCTCATTTATGTTTTCTTCTTTTTTCCACTTTTTAAACATTTTTATTCAAAGTTTTGAATTCCAAATTCTTCCTTTCCCATTCTCTCTCACCTTCTCCCTCCCCAAGATGGTATCTAATCAGATATAGATTATACATGTTCAACTAAGCAAAACATTTCCACATTAGTCATTTTATACAAGAAAAATTGAATGAAAGAAAAAATGAAACAAAGTAAAAAGATAGCATACTTCAATCAATATCAGTTCTTTCTCTGGAGGCAAAAAGTTTGCTTCATCAATAGTCCTTTGGGATTCTATTGGATCACCGTATTGCTAAGAGTAGCTAAGTATTTCCTAGTGCTTCATCAAACAATATTGCTGTTACTGTGAGCAATGTTCTCCTGGTTATTTTCACTTCACTAAGCATCAATTCATGTTAGTCTTTCTAGGTTTTTCTGAAATCATGCTGCTTTTCATTTCATATAGAACAATAATTGTTTAG
>JAQQSZ010018514.1:0-10562 GCA_028646595.1 Phalanger gymnotis | reverse complement strand
GAAATGGGCTTTCTGGGCCTGGAGTCTTTTTGTCAAGATGTTGGAATGGGGAGGCTGGTTCAAGTTTTTGCTGCGGTGGGGCCTAAATAAATTTCTTGTTGTTTTCTCCTTAGAGAATCTCTCGTACCTTGCGATTTCGGACCATTCAAACATATACATGATTATATTTGAGATCATAAATTCGGCCTTCCTACTACAACTAGGGCCATGCCGGGAAATGGAATAGCTTCCATTTGCATTACGCTTCCAATCTTAGGAAGATTCTAAAGACCAGCAAGCAAGATGAGGGTATCTCTAGCTGAACCGCCAAGCATTCAAACTCTGCCGCACGGAGCACAGCTCTGATGGGCCGGCCAAGTTGTTTGAAGGCCAAAAGTACATTTGCCTAAATGACTGTTTTATGGAGAACTCACACCAGGCAAGAGCTCACATGGCAGTCAGAAGAAGCGGTACAAGGACGCTCTCAAGGTCTCTCCGAAGAACTTGAGAATTGTTTGTAAGACATGGGAGACGTCGGCAGACGAATTCCCAGCATGGTGTGCCCGCATCAGAGAAGGTGCTGTGTTTTATGAGCGAAGCAGAATTTCAGTAGCTCAAAAAGAACACGAGATAGGCAAATTTAGAGAGCTCTCCACTCCAAATGGTCAAATGGACTATCTGTGCCCTACCTATGGTACAGCTCTCCAAGCTCATGCTGATCTGCTTAGCCACAGTCAGACACACTGTCCATTGACCCCGACATAGTGATGTCATTTTGGTCCTCTTCAAGAATGAAGGACAGCAACAACCAACAGCCCTCCCCCATATATATGTATATGTATGTGTGTGTGTGTGTGTGTCTGTGATGAGGTTCACGTAAAGTTGCAGTGGGATGTCTCTAAAAAATTACAAAGACTCAGGTCAACTCGAAGCCAGTTGGAAAGATTTATTATAGTTTTGAGGTTTCACACTCTGGCTAAGTCCCTCAGAGGAATTAGCAACTTCAGTAAGGTAAGACATACAATTTTAAAGAGAATATGATGCTGATTACACAATCACAATTTATATAGAATATAGGAATATGATTAATATTAAAAAGGCAAGAGGAGTTTGTTAAGGGATTAGGTAATGGAGGAAGGGTCCCAGCCTCAGTGGAACTGCGCAGGCACTATCGTAGGGTGGGCTCCTTCTACAGTTAGGTGGTCAAACATCCTGCTCTACATCCTGGTGGTGGCACCTTCTGATTGGCTGGCTGTCATGGTCCTGTCTAGTCAAGATGGATAGTATGATTGTGCCTGTTTCATGGGAAAGGGTTGCTGTAGGACAGTTCCTTTTCAGTCAACTCCATTCTTCCTTGCTTTCTCTCTCTTCCCATTTGGCTCCCTTCTTCTAAACCTTGTCCTTAGAGTCAGTGGCCTCTTGCCTGGGCTAGAGGTTATCTCAGGTTTTGGTCTCTAGCCAGTAGATTCATTTTGACACAGCTGTATGTGTCTCTCAGCTCTTCTAGAATAATCTCTGGATAAGGAAGGTTTACCTAGACTCCAACTGAGGTGTCTCCATCCTCTGGATTTGTGGTGCATGAGGGCAGACATTACCCTGAGTTGCTCAGATAAGAAATTCCCTTTGTCAGCATGAACTTGTCACAAGTAATAATAAGAAAGTTTCTGACAACAAGTTAGAGCCATACTCACCACTGGATCCCAAGCAACAGAACTGGCCAGTTCCACAGGGAAAAAGAGGCAGGAAACCAGTAGGTCAGATAGAAAGCAACTTCAAAGGGATTGAATCTGGGATCTGTTCTCCTCAGTGGAGCCCCAATGGGAGGCACTTAGCATGGAGGTCTACCAGTACTGTTCTAGTTCCAGGAAGTCCTCTCAGGTTGCTCATTCACTTGAGCACATCTCTCAGCAAAACCAAGAGATACTGTTTCAAGGAAGAAATTCTGATTTCTCAGCCAGATCACTCTATAAAAACAACAGAATGAATTAATATAAAAAATACGTTGCTGGCAAATGCAGGTTTGTTTTTCTTGCTTTCTTGGGTAGAAGGGATAAACGGGAGGGAGAGAATCTAGAGCTGAAAAAATAAAATAAAATTGAATTTTTAAAGATGTATTACTCTCTTGTTAAACTTGATACATAGTTTTTAGAAAAACCTATTTGCAACAGGAGTCTATAATATAGGTTCCTATGTAGTCTTCTTTCTTGTTTTCTTGTTTCACTTTTGTATAGTGAAATGTTTGTATTTGTTGATCAGTCAATCAATAAACATTTAATGAAGCACTTATTATATGCCAAGAACTTGTGATACAAATAAATTGAATGAAGCGATGCCTACTGGCAAAGTATTACATTTTGATAAGAGAGACAACAAGGACATATACATATAAATATATATGGAATAAATATCAAGGGAATAAAAATGAAATTAAGTATTTAAGGTAGTTTGGAAGGAAGGGTTTTAATAGTTGAGGGAATCAGGGAAAACTTTTTGTAGAAGGGGCTGGTAGAGTTGGATTTTGGAGTGAGGGGTCCTATGAGGCAGAGAGGAAGAGAGCGTGTATTTCAGGCATGGGGGACAGCCAGTTGAAAGGCACAGAGAGGGGACATTGTCTATTGTATGTGAGATAAAGAGGGAAGACCAGGTTAGCTGGATTGCAGAGTTTAAGTGTCCAATGACACTGGAAAGAGGCTGTGACCAGGTTGTGAAGATCTTAAAATGCTAAACAGAGAAATTTATATTTAATTCTAGAGGCAACAGGAAGTTACTGGAATTGATTGAGCACGTGGCTAGTTCTATGCTTAAGGAAAACCACTTTGGCTAGGTGGCCTAGCATGTAGAATACTAGGCTTGGGGTCAGGAAGACTCATCTTCCTGAGTTTAAATCTGACCTCAGATATTTAGTAGCTGTGTGACCTTGAGCAGATCACTTAATCCTATTTGCCTCAGTTTCCTCATTTGTCAAATAAGCTGAAGAAGAAAGTAGCAAACTACTTCAGTTTCTTTGCTAGGAAAACCCCAAATGAGGTCATGAAGAGTCAGATATGACTGGAAAATGACTAAACAACAATAGCAATATGGAAGAGGGACTGAAATTAAATATCAATAAGAAGGCTGTTGGACTAATCTAGCTGAGAGGTGAATTAAAGTGGTAGCTATATGAATAGAGAGAAGGGGGTCAGCTAGGTGGTGCAGTGGATAGAGGACCAGTCCTGGAGTCAGGAGGACCTGAGTTCCAATCCAGCCTTATTATTTGTGTGGTAAGTCACTTAACTGTTTGCCAACAACAACAAGAAGACGGAAGGGATTGGATGTGAGAAATGTGGGGGCAGAAATGGCAAATTCTGGCAACTTTTTGGATGTGTGGGGTGAGGGACAGCACAGAGTTGAAGGTAAGGTTGAGGTTATAAACCTGGGAGACTGGAAAGATGGTGGTGCTTCAACAGAAATAGAGAAGTTTGAAAGTGGGTTGGATTTTGGGGAAAAGAGATCAGAAGTTTTGTTTTGGAAATGTTGAGTTTGTCTCAGGGACATTCAGTTCAAAATGTCTAATATGCATTTGATACCATAGACATAGAGGTGATAATTAAATCAATGGGAGTTCATCCAATGAGAGAGCAGAGGAAGGAAAAAGAAGAGGGCCTAAGACGGACCATTGGTAAATAACTCATAGAGGCGTGATGTGGATATTAAGCCAGCAAAAGAGGTGGAAAAAGAACCTTTAGATAGGAAGGAGAACCAGGAGAGAGGAGTGTCATGAAAGCCTTGAGAGGAGAGGGTATCCTGGAGGAGAAGATGGTCAACAGTATCAAAGGCAGCAGATGATTTGGGAGGGATGAGGACAGAAAAGACCACCCAACTGGGCAATTAAGAGACCACAGTCAAGTTTGGAGAGAGCAGTTTCATGCTAGTATTGAGGGTGGAAGCCAGACTGCTGTGGGTCGGGTGAGCGAGAAAGGAAGGAGACAGTTTTTTTCCAGAAGTTTGGATGAGAAAGGGAGAAGATATAATATGGCATCTTGAAGGGATGTTGGAGCTTAGTGGAAGGATGTTATATTTTAAGGATGTGGGATACGTGAATATGTTTGAGAGCAGTAGAGAAGAAACCAGGAGAGAGAGAGAGAAAGAGAGAGAGAGAGAGAGAGAGAGAGAGAGAGAGAGAGAGAGAGAGAAAGAGAGAGAGAGAGAAAGAAAGAAAGAAAGAAAGAAAGAAAGAAAGAAAGAAAGAAAGAAAGAAAGAAAGAAAGAAAGAGAGAGAGAATGATTGAGAAGATGTAGATGATGGGAGAGGGTGGGATCAAGTACGCTCTGCTAAGGCAGAGACGAGGGTGGCCACATGGTAGAGTCTGGGGAAAAGGAAGAGAGATTATTGAATTATGTCAAGGGATTCTGAGATGAAGAGAAGAGAAGAAGAAAGTACTCATGTTGAATATCCTCTATTTTCCCAGCAAAGTCCTTAGCTGAGAGAGGTTGGGGAAGAGATATGCAATTGACCACTTGTATTAGTTTGTGTGTGCTTGTCTGGATGAGTCCTTTTAGAATGGGTACCAGGAAGGAAGTGGGACATTGGCTTGATCTGGCCATTTCCCCCCGTGCATTCTAGGGATGGGATGCAGCCTGTGCAAAGGTGCCCAGATGGGGGATTGCTAAGTGTGATGGCTTTTTCAGAGCACTGGCCCTAGACTTTAATAACTAGAATTTTATGTAATAAGGTGGCTCAGAGACTCCACCCACCTCCACATTCAAGGGATGACACTGAGGAAAGAAGATAGTACCTTTTTACATGCCTTCTTCCATGGCCTGGCACACTTAATCTCACCTTTTCTCAGGTTCTTCGGGCTCCATCAGCTTTGGAGTATTCTCCTTTGACTTTTCTCTATATCTTAGCCCATATTAGGTGATTCTCTTAGGCACTTTCCATAATCCCTCCCACTGAACTGGCTTCAACCTTTCTGATACCAGCATGGAGTTTCCATTAGCTCTGAGTTTTTCTACCTGTTGGAAAACTGCATACCTGCATTGCTTGATGATTCTGCCCCCAGATTATCCCCTGCACTCCTAGCCCAACTACTAGCAGGTCCTGCCATCCTGAAGTAGCTTTAAGTACAGGTTAAGTAATGGTCCATGTCACCTGAGAAGCAGCCTACTTACATTTGGTAAGTTTCATCACCAAAGGGTTGAGCATCAGGTAATTATGTTGTGTTTGTTCATTATGCCATGCATTAGATTTGCATTGTAAGTGGAGTACTATAGCTTCATGGATGAAACCATGACTCGCCCAAGTATTTCAGTATGCAATGGGCACAAGGAATAAACCCAATGAGCATTACTAAGTATACCATTTCATTGTCACAGCATTCTTGATTTTGTATCATGTTTAAAATTTATTCTTTTTTTTTTTGCAGGGGGCAAGGCAGGGCAATTGGGGTTAAGTGACTTGCCCAAGGTCACACAGCTAGTAAATGTGTCAAGCGTCTGAGGCTGGATTTGAACTCAGGTACTCCTGGCTCCAGGGCCCGTGCTCTACTCACTGTGCCACCTAGCCGCATCAAAATTCATTCTTATAGATTACTATAGCAATTCTTGGTCATGGGTAAGACAAATTGCATCCACTTCTACAGGTGATAAGATCAGGGCCCCAAAAGACGATGACCTATGACCAGTATAAATAGGAACAGCAGCAACAATGACAAAATCAAAAGCAAACTAGGTAATTATAATGATAGGACCTCAAATGAGAATTAACCTTCCTCCTTTCTTCACAGAGATGAGAGACTATAAGTATGGAATGCTACATATACCGTTGGACTTGGTTGATGAACTGGTTAATTTTGCCAAATCAATTCCCCCTTTTCCCTCTTAAAATACTCGTCATCATCATCATCATCATCTTCATCATCATCATTACCATTATTATTATTATCATTCCAAGGCAGATGTTCCTAATCTTTTTTATGTTAGGCTGAGCACAACCTAACGCAAAACTTTCTCAGAATGGAAGGTTCTGAGACCCCTCAGAATGTTTTCTAGACCCCTCCTCAGAATAAAGTTTTAAAGTAATTTAATTTAAAATAAATTAATAAAAAATTAAATAAACAATAAATAAATAATGTTGTCTGGACCCCTTCTCAGAATGATGTTTTAAAGCAATTTAATTTAAAATAAGTAACAAACTGAATAAATAATTAACATTTAAAAAATTAATTTAAAATAAAAGACATAAGATTACAAAGAATCCAATTATACTAAAATGTAGTTATCAAGATATTTTTTTAAAAGTTCATGAACCCTCAGTTAAGAACCTCAGTTAAGAGATGGCTTTCTGAGCCTCTGGGTAGGAGACAGAGAAGAGATATATTGAGAAATGGAAACCATATAAAAACAAAAGATATGAAAAACCTTTTTTTTAATTAAAAAAAAAAAGACTGTGGCACATGGTGTGATTCAAATCCCAAATCTCCAGTTGTTCCACTCTGTGTAATATACTAGGATACTTTTTCATGCATTGAAAGCATTGCCTGGTGTAGTGTTTGGCCTTTAAATGTCATCTTTGATAAGATTTGATAAGATTACTTTATATTAAACTTCCAGTATTTTGCTATCCTTTGCCCAGAATGGTGCTACCAGCACTCTCCAAACTATTCCCCCTACAAGGGCCCTTGTGACCCAATTTTAGCTATGGCTCTGTTGCTAGGGTGTGATAGCTGATGCCAGAAATGCTCAGAAGATCTTGTCAGCTCATATGACTATAGTTAATACCACAAGGGCTTAGTTTATGCAGCAGTCAGTTACTATCCTTCATCACTAGCTTAATGCATGTTTCCTGGTTGCCACCAGGATTTCACCAATGTATTCAGTTCATAGGAGGCTGAAACTGTTGTCACATCAAGCCTAGGACTGTACCAGACTTTGTTCCTTCTCATTGTCCAATTACGTAATAAAAATGTGGTCTGTATGCGATTGGGGGCCGTATTGGTTAGAGGGGCCACCTTAGAGTCAGCAAGATTTAATTTCAAGTCCTATCTCTGACACATAGTAGCCCATGGGGCCATAAGAAAACTTTGTAACCCATGAAATTCACAAAGATCACCAGTGGAGGTGGGAGCCCCCCATACCAATGAAATAATAGATCCCAACTCTCCCTCATGTCTTTCCCACCACCAAATACATCTTGGAGGAAAAAAAATCTCAAAAAATTGCCTTTGAAATCCTTCCTAGAAAGTTTGTTTGTGTAGAACACTTCAGAAGAATTTGCAGAAAGGCAGATTTTAGTTGGATGTAATGGAAAACTTCTTCACAATTAGAGCTACCCAAAAGTGGAATGGGCCACTTTGGGAGATAATGTGTCTCCCATCACTGGAAGGCTTCACGTGAGGTTGGAGGACCTTTTGCTGGGGATGTTAAAGAGGCAATTTCTGTTCAGGCATGGATTGGACAAAATGAGGTCCTATCTACTTCTAAAATCTTGTGATTCTGTGAATGCTATTTAAGCACAGTGGAATCTTGTATTCTCTACATGCTCCAATAGTATGACCATATAGATGTGATCAACTGTGAAATATCACTTACAAAAGCCTTTCTATTCTTTCCTTATATCCTACTTGAGGATACCCTCATTACATGTATAGATTATTCTCAAAAAGTGTATATGGATGGGAAAGTTGGCATATGGTTGTATAGTTACTGGTTTTTTGTTGTTGCTTTTTTTTTGGTTAACAATAAGATCTGGGCTTGGTGTGGACATTGTTTTTGTTGTTGTTTAGCCAATTAGTTATGTCCTATTCTTTGTGTTCCCATTTTGGGATTTTTAAACAATTTATTTAGTATTTTATTTTTCCCCAGTTACACGCAAAAAAAAATTTTTTTTAACATTCGTTTTTAAAACATTGAGTTCCAAATTCTCTCTCTTCCTCCCTCCAAATCCCCTTCATTGAGGAGGCAAGCATTTGATATAGGTTATGCATGTGTAGTCATGCAAAACATTTCCACATTAGGCACATTGTGAAAGAAAACAAAAATGGAAAAAAAAAACCTTGAGAAAAATAAAGTAAAATGAAAGTATGCTTCAATCTATATTCCAAATTACTCTACAGAATGGTTGAATCAGTTCACAACTCCACCATCTCATTTTTCCAAAATCCTCTCCAACATTTGTCATTTACCTTTTCTGTCCTATGAGGCAACCTAATAGATACGAGGTAGCACCTCAGAATTGTTTTAATTTGCATTTCTCTAATCAATAGTGAGTTAGAGCATTTTTTCATGTGTTTTGATATAGTTTTGAATACTTCATCTGAAAGCTGTTCATATCTTTTAATCATTTATCAACTGGAGAATCGCTCTTATTTTTGTAGATTTGACTTGGTTCTCTATAAGATTGAGAACTGAGGTCTTTATCAGAGGAACTTGCTTCAAATTTTTTTTCCACAGTTATTATTGCTAACTATATTTCCCTCCATCCTATCCTCCCCCCCATTTATTCTATTCCTTCTTTCCTATCACCCTGTCCCTCCTCAAAAGTGTTTTGCTTCTGACTACCTCCTCCCCCAATCTGCCCTCCCTTCTATCACCACCACCTCCCCTTCTCTTATCCCCTTCCCCTCCCATTTTCTTGTAGACTAAGATAGATTTCTTTGAGTGTGTATTGTCCCCTCTTTGAGCCAATTCCGATGAGATTAGGGTTCACTTACTTCCCCTCACTTCCCCCCTCTTCCCTTACACTATAAAAGCTTTTTCTTGCCTCTTTATGTGAGATAATTTACCCCATTTCTACCTCTCTCATTACATTCCTCTCTCACCCTTCAATTTTTTTTAGATATCATCCCTTCATATTCAACTCATACCTGTACCCTCTGTCTGGATATACTACTTCTAACTTCCCTAATAGAAGAAAGTTCTTATGAGTTATAAGTATCATATTCCCATGTAGGAATGTAAACAATTTAACCTTATTAAGTTCCTTATGATTTCTCTTTCCTATTTACTGTTTTAGGCTTCTCTTGAGTCCTGTATTTTCTTGTAAACTTTCTATTCAGCTCTGGTCTTTTCATCAAGAATGCTTGAAAATCCTCTCTTTCATTGAATATCCATTTTTCCCCCAGAAGGATTATACTCAGTTTTTCTAGGTAGGTAATTCTTGGTTGTAATTCTAGCTCCTTTGCCCTCTATAATATAATATTCCGAACTCTCTAGTCCTTTTATGTAGAAGCTGCTAAATCTTGTGTTATCCTGACTGTGGCTCCATGATGCTTGAATTGTTTATTTCTGGCTGTTTGCAATATTTTCTCCTTGATCTGGGTGCTCTGGAATTTGGCTATAATATTCCTGGGAGTTTTCATTTTGGGATCTCCCTCAGGAAATGATAAGTGGATTCTTTCAATTTCAATTTTACCCTCTGGTTCTATGATATGGGGGCAGTTTTCCTTGATAATTTCTTGAAAGATGATGTCTAGGCTCTTTTTTTCTGATGATGGCTTTCAGGTATTCCAATAATTTTTAAATTATCTCTCCTGGATCTATTTTCCAGGTTGGTGGTTTTTCCAATGACTTGTTTTACATTGTTTTCTACTTTTTCTTCATTTCTTGATTTCTCATAAAGTCATTAGCTTCCATTTGCTCAATTCTTATTTTTGTACCTCCTTATCCATTTGGCCAATTCTACTTTTTAGGGAGTTTTTTCTTCAGTGAATTTTTGTGCCTCTTTTTCCATTTAAGCCAATTCTGCTTTTTAAGGCACTCTTCTCTCATTGGCTTTTTCTGCCTCTTTTACCATTTGGCCTAGTCTGTTTTTTAAGGTGTTATTTTTCTTTAGTATTATTTTGTGTCTCCTTTACCAAGTTGTTGACTCTTTTTTCATGATTTTCTTGCATTACTCTCATTTATCTTCCCGATGTTTTCCCTACCTCTCTCACTTGGTTTTTAAAATCCTTTTTGAGCTCTCCCATGGCCTTAGACCAATTCTTATTTTTCTTGGAGGCTTTGGATGTAGGAGCTTTGACTTTGCTATCTTCTCCTGAGTGTGTGTTTTGATCTTCCTTGTCACCATAGTAACTTTCTAAGGTTAGAATATTTTTCTGTTGTTTGCTCATTTCTGCAGCCTATTTCTTGAATTTTAACTCTTTGTTTAAAGTAGGGCTCTGCTTCCAAGGTGGAGGGTGCACTGTCCCAAGTTGCAGTGGTTTTGTGCAGCAGTTTTCAGAGATACTTCTAGGTGCCTGTAAGTTTTCAGTTCTTCCAAGGTGTTCACTTACTCTATTGACCTGTGCTCTGGTCTGTGAGTAATCACAAGCATTCCTTTCTGCCCTGGAACTGTAAGAAGGGTCCTCCACTGCTGCCACAACCTCTGGTGTGCTATGCACCCTGGGACTGTCATTTAGTGACCCAGATCCAAGTATGGGCAAAGCAATAGAGTCCTGCCTCAGTGCTAACAAAAAGACCCCTGTAGGGGCGGAGCCAAGATGGCGACTGGAAAGCAGTAACTGGCGTGAGCTCCCCACCAAGTCCCTCCAAAAACCTATGAAAAAATGGCTCTGAACCAATTCTAGAACTGCAGAACCCACAAAGGGGCAGAGGGAAGCAGGGCT